>JAVKPL010007805.1:0-31368 GCA_032173675.1 Gastrolobium villosum | reverse complement strand
CGTTATAAAAATTCAAAAAAAGATTTAAAGGTTACGTTGCGTTGAGGTTTTAGTTCCAACTATTATACTCGTTGGATTACAATTAATATTTTATTGAGTTTAATATAAATATTTGGGATATCTTATGTTTCTTTGCAAAATTTATGAATATTATAAGTTTATATTCATTTTTTTGTTAAATTATTGAATATTAAATATTATATACATTACATAATTTAAAAATATTATTTAATATCAAAACGTGTCCTAACGTGTCGAAATCTAACATTTTTTCAGAATCAACGTGTATCTCGTATCATATCGTATCATGTGTCCCGTGTCAGTATCGGTGCTATATAAATTCCAACAGTTATCCCCTGCCACAAGTTCGAAGACCCAGGTTTCCTCACAATATTAGGAAGCAATTTATCCTCCACTTTGTATTTCCCTCTCAAAACTCTAGCCCAGAGATCACCCTTATTAGTGAGCAGCCCATGACCAACCTTCATAATGCAAGCTCTATTTGTTTGTCTCAAGCCTCTAATACCCAACCCACCTTCCTTCTTGGGTTTACAAACAGTGTTCCAAGGTAAAGCATGAACCTTCTTCACATCCCTACTAGAACCCCAAACGAAACCCCTCATTTGCTGCTCAACAACATCACAGGTTCCCACTGGAATCATGGCAGTTTGCATGGAGTAAATAGGCAAAGAAGAAAGCACAGACTTGGTCAAGATAACTCTACCAGCCAGCGACAGAGTTTTCTGTTTCCAAGCATTGAGCCTACTGCTAGTTTTCTCCAAAACATGCCTGAAAGTATTCCTATTAACTCTCTTATGCAGAATTGGCATCCCTAAGTATTTGCCCAAATCAGCCGTAGGAGCAAACTTGAGGACCTGACAGATCTCCATTCTCCTAGTGTGATTAACATTTCTCGAGTAACAAACTCTAGTTTTGTTATCACTCACCTTCTGACCAGAGGCAAGGCAAAACTGATTTAGGATGCTGGTAGCCACCTCAGCCTGATGAATAGAAGCTTCCATGAATAAAAGCAAGTCATCCGCGAAAAAAAGATGAGAAATAGGGGGCCCTTTCCTGCCCAGTTTAACAGATTTCCACTCTTTCTGCCCCACAGCTGAAGAAATAAGATGCCCCAGTCTCTCAATGCAGAGCACAAAGAGATAAGGGGACAAGGGATCCCCTTGCCTAATACCCCTTGTGGGTTTAAAATCCTCAGTTTGACTACCATTCCAAAGCAGGTTCATGGTTGAGGTGGAAACACAAGCCATGTGACGTGAATCGGCAAGTGTACCGAATCGCGCAAGTAATAAAATGATAAGTCAAGTTCGTATCCACAGAGAGTGTGTCCAAATCAATTAAACTATTCTTTTTAAGATTAAATATTCCAAGATGTTTTTGACACGAATGTCAGGATTGTGTGGGAATTTGATTTGTAAAATAAAAGACGTGTTTTTGTTCTTTTCGAATAATAAAGAATCCAACAAAACAAGGATTTGAAAATCTATGAGAAAAACGCTGTGGTTAGAGAACACTCCCCAATGATCCCCACCTTTCACTCTGGATTAAGTTAAATATTAATATATATATCGTGAAATTAGATAATTATCAGATAAAAGTATCAGTAGTTAATTCTCAATCCCTTGAAGAATTAACCCTTTAATCTCATATAGAACCCTAATTCCTTGAGGTGCCCTATATGAGATCAAGCATAAAGATCGATAATTAAAACATCTACAATATGAATCATGTCTATCCCTAGAGCATGTTCATACCGTCGTTCTATTCCCTTTCTGGATTAAAAGACCGCAGATCCCTCTTGTTGGCCCTAATCCTCAGATTTATTATCACTTACTAGATTGATCGGATCTAATAATAATAATAACAATATGATCAGAATAGAACGAAATTCAAAAGATAAATATATCAATAAAAACTCAATCCATTGTATCAGGGGTTCACAAGGGTTCGTGACCCTAACCACAACAAAGAGGTTCTAGCCAACCATTATCATGGCTAAAATCCAATGTTCAAATGAAAACATAAAACTACAAGAACTACAGAAAGGTAGAAGAAGAGATCTCTCCAGAGCTTTCGCCTCCAAAATGACCTCCGAGTTGTCCAGAATCAAAAGTGTCTTTTAGGGTTGCCTTGTGCCCTTTTTATGCACCTCAGAATCCTCCTTTTCTCGCAACTGACAGCTGTCCATCTCAACCCTACGCTTGGAGCGCAGGATCTACGCTCCAAGCGTGGGGCTTCTGCCTGTTTTCTCCTTGTCTACGCTTAAAGCGTAGGGTTCTACGCTTGAAGCGTAGACTTACTGTCTTGGGTCTTTTCCTACGCTTCAAGCGTTGAATTGAACGCTTGAAGCGTGGAGCTTCTGTTTGATTTTCTTCCTGCTCCTTTATTTGACCTTGAAACGTATAACGGAAACCTTACAATTTATTACATAAACGTTATAACGGAAATATTAAAGTATGAATTTATTACAGAAACGTTTAACGGAAATATTAAAGTATGAATTTATTACAGAAACGTTTAACGGAAAGATTTAATTAAAATAAAATTGAATTCAAATTTCGAATTTAAAATCTGAATTCAACAGTTGCGCGATCCTCTGATGCTGCAAGCGCCATTCCCACGCTCGTAGCGTGGGCCTTTAGTTTCACTTTGTCCTTTTCAGATCTAATTTGTGCATTTCTCCTATGAAATCAACATAAAATCAGTATATAACTTTAGATTAAGATATTTGACAAATTAACAGTGATTTTGCCCTTTTCTTGCATCAGATTAAGTAACATTCTTCCTCTTTTTATCTTACAATTCCTTATATGCTGATCGCATATCACCATGATCAGTTCAACAAGAGACCCAGGAAACCTAGCTAGATTCAGAGTTTCTTGGAGAAAGACCCAATTAACCCTATCATAAGCCTTCTCCAAATCCACTTTGATAGCCATCCACCCTTTAAAACCTTTCTTCGACCTCATGGAATGAATAATCTCCTGAGTGATAATAACATTATCAGAAGCATGCCTCCCTTTAATGAAGCTACACTGATTGGGCATAATAAGATCACTAAGATGATTTCTCAGCCTACCAGCCACAATCTTAGTAACCACCTTGTAAATCACATTGCATAAGGAAATAGGCTTGAATTGGCTTAAGGATTCAGGCTTTTCAAGTTTAGGAATAAGACAGATAAGAGTTTGATTAATCTCCTCCACCCTACTAGGATCTTCAAAAATACCCCTAATGCACCTGACAGCCGAATCCCCAACCTTCTCCCATTGAGATTGAAAGAAGATAGCATGTACCCCATCCATCCCAGGAGCTTTATAAGGCTTCATGGTCAGGAAAGTATTTCTCACTTCCACCCCACTCGGAACAGTCCCCAAATTTCTCCAACCAGGATTAATCACAGCAGGAAACCCAATACCTAAGCAACCACCACTCCCAGTAATAGGCTCCTCCATGTAGATATTTTTAAAGAAATTCACAGCCAAGCACTTCAACTCCAAAGGATCATCCACCCACTCTCCCCCATCCTTCTTGAGGGACAAAATCTTATTCTTCCTTGCTCTGGCCACAGTAGTGGAGTGAAAGAAACGAGTGTTTTTATCCCCAAAGGCCAACCATTTGCATCTAGCACGTTGGAACCAAGTCAGCTCCTCCATGACAAAAATAGCATTCAGCTCTTGCCAAAGATCTCTGTGCAGTCTCTCCAAAGACTCAGAAGGACCCCTACTTAACACAGCCTCCAGCCCCCTCAACCTGCCTTGTAAGTTCTTCTTCCTTCTATGCAAAGCCTTAAAGGTATTTAGGTGCCAATGAGTAGCTTCCTGATGAAACTTTTCCTTGGCAGCAGCCCAGTTCGAATTGTGGTTCCAACAAGAGTCCACCACTTCACCAAAATCACTATTAGTCAACCAAGCAGCAAGAAACCTGAAGGGTTTAGGACCAGCATAGACATCATTAACCACCTCCTTCAACAGGATAGGTCTATGATCAGAACCACTAAAGATAAGTTGATGAACAGAAACATTAGGATGATTCAGCAACCAGGAATCATTAGCCACCACCCCATCAATCCTCTCATGCAGCCTACCTCTCTTCCAAGTGAATTTGGGACCAACAAACCCCAAATCCGAGAGATTACAATCAATTAAACACCTGGAAAATTCCTGAATACTCCCCCAACAGACATCACTCCCACCATGCTTCTCACTCTTCTCCAGAACAGAATTAAAATCACCCAAGACAACCCAATCAGAATCAACAGCCAACCCAATACTTCTCAGGTCCTCCCAAAGGCCTTTCCTATCCATCCTCCTAGGACTCCCATAAACAAAGGTACAGAACCCAGAATAACCACTCTCAATCCAGTTAATCCTGGAGTGGACAAACTGATGGTCATCCAGCTCAATGGACACATGAGAGACACTCTTGTTCCAAAGAATCCAAATCCCACCAGAAAAACCAGCAGCTTCTCTTATGAAGTAACTATCAAATCCCAAACTCCGAATTATTTTCACAGCTCTACTACCACTAATTCTAGTTTCCAGCAAAGCCAGAACCTGAATCTTATTCTGATAAACCATATCTTTAATTAGGGAAGAGAAACCTTTTTTTCCCGCTCCCCTACAATTCCAAGAACAAACTATCATCAAAACTATATTAACAAAGACCAGAAAAGGCACCAACACTACCACAAAGGCTAAACCAGAGCCTTGGTTTTCTGGTAAGATCCAAAAGCATTGGATAACAAATCAACCCAATAATTGACAGCTCTAATTGCAAAAGATACAGATATAGAAGAATTGCCCCGTATTATAGTAAGATCCAAAAGCATTGGATATATATCCCTATGTGGATACGAAGGATTATCACGTGATATTTTTCCTTCTCTCATTTTTTCTTGGATGTCACCAACAAAGGTGATTCCCCCATTCAGGGGCATGTTATCTTCTCTAATTTCCATTGATGTGCATAACAATAATCTGGGCTATCTATCATCAATGCTTTCAAAGTGTTTTGGTGCAATGCAGCTCCGAGTTTCAATTGACTCTAGAATTAAGAAGAATCCTAAATTTTACTGAATCGAACACAACATCATATGCATCACAAATTTCAGATCTTTCATTGAGATCGCTTTCGATTGGAATGGGAAGTTACCATATGGTCATCAATATTCTTGAGGAGAGCTTATCACAGGTTCCTTCTCTATCTTGTTATTTTCAAAAATGAAGTTGTGTTGATTGCCAAATGCTAAGCTTCAGCATCGAAACTTAGTTAGGCTTTTGGGTTACTCTGTGGAAGGAGATGAAAAGATGCTAGTATATGAATATATGCCAAACAGAAGCTTGGATACTTTCACTTTTGGTAAGTCTTTGTTCACAACCCCTCTCTACATGCAACATGTGTTGAAAGGCTTGTGAATATAAATCACTTTATTATGCACTATAAGTTGAAGTCATACAAATGTATATATAGCTGAAATGGTGATGTCTTGAACTCGGAACAAACTACTATGTATATTTTGCCAAGCCACAAAAACATTACTGATCGAAAAGAATTGAGGCTTGCCTTAGGCCCTTAAATAATAGGCATTGGTCATTTCTTTTTTGTCTTCTGACCTTGTATTCCATTTCTCTTATCACCACTACAAGAAAATTGGTATTTAGAGGCGGGTTTTTTAGCATTCAGAGGCGGTTTAAACAGCCTCTGAATACCATCGAAGGCGGTTTCAAAACCGTCAAGTTTACCACCGTCGAGAGCTAATTTGAGGCGGTTTTTCGGAACCGCTGAACCAACCGCCTAATAGTATTCAAAGGCGGTTTTGTAGGCGGTTTTTGGGGCCTTAATTATCAGAATAAGAATCTATCTGGAATTTAAAGGCGGTTTAAAGGACCGCCTCAGAATTCATATAGAGGCGGTTATTTATTATTTTGAGGCGGTTACATAACCGCCTCAGAATGTATTTCTGAGGCGGTTGCAATAACAGCCTCAAGATGTAATTCTGAGGCGGTTTGTTTGACCACCTGATTAAAATAATCAAACGCCTGGGTAAGGCTTAGATACTCTTCTAAGGCGGTTTGTTAACTGCCTCTAAATGACATTTTGAGGCGGATTCATTTGATAATAGACCGCCTCCATTAGAGTTGTGACATTCTCATATTATTTCGGTTTATTACCCGCCAAAATATATAAAATTAATTTTTTTTATTTTTTATATATTTGTTATATTTTTGTTAATGTAAGGTTACTTATAAAAATACATTGTGCATTTAATTATTTTTTTCTAATGATGTAATAATTAAATTGTTGCATTTGAGCATACATAACCATACAATTTTAAAAGCATAAGATACATAAATTCATCACAAGTTTAAAAGTGAATATTTGCATACATTATCCAAAATATATTAAACAACTAATAGACAAAGTCTCAACTGTTATGCAAAAAACCTTGAACAAATCCCTATAATAATGTCAACAACATTGTCCAAAATCAAAGTCTAAATAAAATATTTAAGGTTGTGGTGGTGGAGGTGGAATATGAGGTGATGAATCTGGTCCTTCACTGTGTGGATTATGACTAGCATGATAAGATCTTCTTACTCCTGGAGAGCCCAAATCTGTAACCTGATACATTGAAAAAAAGAAAAACATACATCAAATGCTACATCAACCTGATTCCCTTAGTGCAAACTCTTACAGTCTCAACATCTTATACATTATAAGAGTGCAAAAGTGTACATCCGAACTCTTAAATTTATAATTTATGAGGAATATCTTTTTAAACAAAATAAGTCCATTTACATATTAATGCAAACTTTACATCAAAGCATCTTAGCATTATTCGAATAATCAGCCCCTGTCATCTTTGAGTAGATACGATGTCAATTATATGCCAAAAGATTACATAAACATTATTCGAATAATCTGGTAGTACCTCAAGTATACACAGTGATACCTAAAGTAATATGAAGAACAGATATTTATGACACAAATTCATAGAATGCAGCAAGTGTCCAACCAAAATCCCAAATAAAGTAATATTCCCAAAATGAGATTCCCAAAACAAAGCCCACATTCTATATTCAAGTAATATACATGACTTATAATCCCTACAAGCTGTAACCATATCAACATCACCTAAAGCACGTTCTCTGCTTTAATTATAATAAAGACCACTTTTTATCATTCGAGTAGTGAAAAATTAAGACATTCACCCACCCATCACATCCTTGCAGCAAATGCACTATAACCTTAAACCTACCATACTCAATTCTGGGTTCCAAAAGTTACACTAACAAACAAAATACAAATCCAAAAGTTACACTAACAAACAAAAAAACTTAAATGGCGTCAATGAATAGCCAACAAAGATTGAACCTACTCTAATTACAAAGTATTTATTTGATTATGACCCAAGATTTACCTCATTTATATGACAATTTTGTTGAGCACCAATTTGTTGCATAATTGATGCCATTTGTGCTTTCAAAGTATCCAGTTCTCCCATTTTCCCTTTCAAAGTGTCGAGTTCCTCTTTGAGAGAATCATAATCCTCTTGCGAAGGACCAGCATTAGAAGATGATGCAGAATCACGCGAACGCTTACGCATTTGAGTTGGAACCACCCCGAACCCCATTCCTCTAACGCGTCCTGGGTGCTCCTTACCAAAGACACGTTCATAGGCTTCATCTTCAGAAGATGTTTCCTCCATCTCTGCTAGTAATTGGTCCTACAATACAACATCAAACATGTGATCAAAACAAACTGTAGAGCTTCCTCATTCACAAAGAAAATACATACATTCTTGGTTCTAGCTTCCTCATGGACAAAGCTGCCATCCCTTTTTATGTGTGAAATGGCGTACATCTCCCCCTCTAGATGTCTAATTTGGAGGCGGTTTTAACATAACCGCCTCAGAATTTATTCAATATTAAGGCGGTCTGTTCATGCGCCTTCAAAACCGCCTCTATATGATATTTGGAGGCGGTTTAGTTTAAACCGCCTCAGATAAACCGTCGGTATCTACCCATTTTCTTGTAGTGCACCGTGTCAATTGTTATTAATTTGAGGTTTTCTGTTGGCTGACATAGTCTCTTCATTCTGTTTGCATTTATGCATAAATAGCACTTCAGAAGCATGAATATAAATTATGGCGTGATAGTATAAGACCTGATTATATATGACCTGATTAAATTTTAATACTATCCAGCGTTTGGTATGATATTGTATAAGATAATATCCTCCAATATTTTAAAAATTAATATATTAAAAAAATTATTTTAATATATAAATATTGAAATGATATATTAGTTCTTGGGAATTGTATTTGTAAGCAATATTAATACATCAATCCCTTATCAGGCCTAATCCACCACTCCTAGGCCGGATTAAGTTATACATCATTTTGATGTATATAGGGGTCATGCTGTATAAGCTTATACTATACGATGGTCACACCAAATAACTGAAAATGTCATAACGTATAATATAAGCTTATACTATCAGGCCTTTTACGTCACACCAAAGAGGCCCTAAATTAACATAGATTCATCCTCTGGTTTCATGTTGTTGCAGTTCTGAAAATTCAAATATTTACTAGGCAATCTAAACAATGTACCTTTATATAGTTTCATTATTAGGTTTTCAACACTTTCGTGTGTTTTGAAGTTCAGTGAAAAGCAAAGTAGCTTTTGTTTTTTCGCAAGCTTTGAACTTAACTGGATATATGTATCCAGAGTATGCACTTGATGGACATTTTGTTAAACAGCGTGATTTGTACCATGAGTTGTACGGTTTCATCACAAATATCTCAAGAGGAATGAATCGGAACCATAAGCACTTTGGGTTATAACGATCAGCCTTTTTCTATGCGGTAAAAAAAACCAAAAGAACAAAGCTTTTTAATTTCTTTATGGGATCAAAATGTAGTCATTTAACCATATAAGTTGATTTGATCAGGTCTCTAGGAGACAACTATAGAAAATATAGATAGATAGTAATTTAGAAATAACTATAAAAATCTTTTTTTTGTGCGGATAAATATAAAAACCTATTACATGTTGATATAAAATGCTGACAGTTAGATGTGGCAAACTGGACTTGGCCCGGAGGGCCGACCCGCCAATATGTTTTTATAATTAAATTAAAATTTATTATTCTTCTATTATAATTAAATTCCTAAATCTGCTTTCAATTTTTGTATATACAAATTTGTGAAATTTCAAATACAAAGGACACAAATCCATGCAAAAAATAATTATTTATTATTATTTTTTAAATCTCATTGTAATCAATGAAAGACCATCTCTGAGATAAAATATAAAACTTAAATGTGACTATAAGAACCCTTTTTTGTGGATAAATATAAAAATATATTGTATGCTCATAGTTAAAGGAGGCAAATTGGGCTCGGCCCGAAGGGCCGGCCCAGAACCACAATTTTATAATTAAATTAAAATTTCATCCTTCTTCTTTTATAATTAAATTCCTAAATCTGATTTTAATTTTTGTAAATACAAATTTGTAAAATTCAAAATACTAATGACATAAATCCTTGCAAAAAAATAATTATTTACATAAAATACTAATAGTTAAAGGTTGCAATCTGGGCTTGCCTAGAGGGCCTTCCCACCCCTCCTGCCAACACGTTTTAATAATTAAATTAAAATTCAGTATTCTTCTTTTATAATTAAAATCCTAATTCATATTTCAATTTTTGTAAATATAAATTTATAAAATTCCAAATGCTAACGACACAAATTCTTACAAAAAAATATAGCAATACAGGTTTTTATAAGTATAAGGTTTGCAGGACGATTAACCAACTATGACAGACGACAAATATTTTGATTTTTTTCCCGTGCATCGGCACAGGTAATACACTAGTTGTTGTTAATATTGAATCCATGGGTCAGGGATTAATTATGTAGGAGGTAATCGCGGGTCACGACAAATTAAGATAATATGATTTGAAGCGAATGAATAATGGCGTGTGTGCAAAACGTATGAAAGATTAGATTTCAAAAATGTATAATTGAGGGAGACACCTACATATTCATAAGAGAGGTTATCTCAGTATTTGTCTTGAGACTATAAATACCTCGTCCAACAAATTTTCTGTCTACGAAAACATTGAAAGCCTCATTCCACAAATCTACAAATTTTTTGTTCTGATTATTTTTCTGTCACACTTTGTAAAGCCCTGTCACCAATTTTTTTTTTTAAGATTATAGCAAAATTTTGAAAATCTGTCCAAAGAATTTTTTTTTCAAAAAAAACGTAAATTCCTATTTTATTCCATAAGACACCAAATATCAATTTTATCTCTTGAATATAAATTGGGAAAATATCGCTTTCACTTTTTATTGTTATTGAGTATATCACTTAAGTTTCTATGGTTTCAAACTTATCACTTAAATCTATTGTAATTATAGTGTCTATTAGTAATCTCGTAAATATAAAAAAATGCTTTTATTATATAAAATGCCAAAAATATTATAATTAAAGTAAAAATTGTGCAGGAAGAAAAATGCATTATTCTTCTAATTCATTTCTTTTAATTCTTAATTAATTTTCAAAATTACAATTTAATGGTTCGAGATATTATAATTTTAATCAAGGAATTTGTAATAATCATTGGATTTATTTTGAAGCGAACCTGAAAAGGCTTAAACGTAAAAGAATACATGTAGCCTAAATGAAAATAAAAAAAAAAGTTTTAATCAAGGAATTTGTAATAATCATTGGATTTATTTTGAAGCGAACCTGAAAAGGCTTAAACGTAAAAGAATACATGTAGCCTAAATGAAAATATATAAAAAAAAAAAATTTAATCAAGTAATTTGTAATAATCATTGGATTTGTTTTGAAGGGAACTTGAAGAAGCTTAAATGTAAAAGAATACATGTAGCCTAAATGAAAATATCAAAAAAAATTAGTTGTTTGTTGAAGACTATACGTAACTGGCAAGAGCTAATTGATCATTTTCTTCCAATTTTAAATTTAGCAAAATGATCAATCAACCTAACCAGCAAAGCAAGATATGGAGTGGACAAGATAAATCACCATATTAATATGTTTTTTCCATGACTTCTTCTTATTTAGGTTTCTATTTAGTCAGTTAAAATCAAAGTGTTGAGAAGCTTCAAAAGGCTTTTCAAAGTTGACATTCATGAAATTTTTTCAACAACCTTTTCTTTTAAAAGGCATGTGAACTGTGGCTTTTACTTCTGATAGTTTCTTATTAGGGCTGGCAATACGGGCTGGCCCGCCCCGGCCCGCCCCGGCCCGCCATTGGCCCGCCCAAAATGGGCCGGGCCAGCCCGCCCCGTTTTAGTAAAATGGGTTGAACTTCATAACCCGTCCCGTTTTATGAATGGGCTGGCGGGCCGCGGGCCAGCCCGCTCAAAATAAAAAAATTACTGAAATAAAACAAAAAAGGAAAAAAAACAGTATAAAAAACACATAAAAACACATAATATTTAAGAATCAAAGTACAGTAAGAATTCTGCTTAAAAGTTAAAACTAATTCTACAAGCCAACCCAAAAAATAAAATAAAAATATCAATGCATGAAACCAATTATCCAGTTTAGCTACAATACACAACAATATCCATTCAAATTGGGGAAAAAATCACAAATTCAAATTGCTTGCTTAATTCATTGCATTGAAGAAGCTCCAACAAAACATGAGCTACCATCGTCATCATTCATCAATCTTCAGTCTTCACATCATCAATCTTCACTTCATCAGCACCTTCATCTATATCAATAACAATTGAAAAAAGAAAATAATTAATTTTACAAACAAGTATCGTTCCATATAAAATGAACTCAAATTAAATAAATTACCAGTGCCGGAAAAACCATTCTGCCAATTACGGGTACAAAGCAAAGCTTCAACACATTCAGGTAAGAGACTACTTCTGTATTTATTAAGGATCCGTGACCCAATACTGAATGCAGATTCAGATGCAACAGTGGTAATAGGAATGCTTAATAAGTCACGAGCCATTAGTGATAGATTTGGAAGACGTTTAGCTCTCCCCTTCCACCATTGTAATATATCAAATGTATCATCATCAAAATCCAAATTCTCCTCTCCCAGATAAACATCAAGTTGAGATTTTCCAATCTTTGCTGCATTGAAGGGCTGATTGTGCTTTTTCAATTCCTAACCATAATTGACAAGTTAAACACAAAAATATAAGTCTTAAAAAAATACAATGTCAAGTAAATAAATTACATTTCAAAATGAAATAAACTTACTTGGAGCATGATTTCTGAAAATCCCTTCTTCTCTTTTGATATTGACCCACTTGAAGATGCACTTGTAACATCACTGCCACTTTGACATAGAGCATTTGAAGAGGGAGGAATGTTGCATGCATAATTGTCAAAGAGATTGTATGCATTTTTCTTTATTTCTTCTACTTTTGCTTCACTTGTTAATGGATTAACTTTGGAATAACAATAAGACAAAGCAGAAGTCTTCATTCGTGGGTCAAGAAGCGCTCCTAGTGCAAGCACACTACTATATTCCTCCCAATATTTGTCAAATTTTTCCATCATCCTTTCAGCCATGCTCTTTAAAATGTCATCATCATCATGTATTGTGTTCTGGAGACTACATTGAATTTGCCAAACTTGCAAAAAGTATAAGTTGGCAGTAGGATAGGATGTGCCAGAAATCAACTCAGTAATATCATAAAATGGCTTCAAGAACGCCATAATTTTTTCTCCTCTATCCCATTCATCAAGTGAAGGACAATATTTATAATTTCTATCATTGAATTCAAGAATAGCAAACACTCGTTGGTATATAAGAGCACTTTCAAGCATCAGATAAGTTGAATTCCATCTAGTAGGGACATCTAGGCATAAGCCTTTTGAAGTGTTAATTCCCCCCACTTGATCAATGCATTCTTTAAATGCTTTCATTCTGCCTTCAGAGCCCCTTAAATATTTGACACTTTCTCTAATTTTGCTCAAGGCATCACTAGAAACTTTCAACCCTTCTTGAACAATTAGATTCAAAATGTGAGCAGAACAACGAATATGAAAAAATTGTCCATCACATAACAACAATTTCTGCAAACCAAGCTGACTTTTCAAATTTCTCACCATATTGTCATTCGCAGATGCATTATCCAAAGTAATGGAAAATAACTTCTTCTCTATTCCCCAATCCTTCAATAAATCAAATTTTTTTTGACATAATTCAAAACCTGTGTGAGGAGGAGGCATATGACAAAAGTTAAGAATCTTGCTATTTAACTTCCAATTCCTATCAACGAAATGAGCTGTCAAACATATGTAACCCTCTGTATTACAAGCTGTCCACAAATCAGAAGTTAAGCAGATCCTAGTTGGAATGCTAGCCATTATATCTTTAAGGTTCTCCTTCTCTCTCATGTAAATCTTTAAGACATCGCTCTTAGCAGTATTTCTTGTAATTGGAATTGCATCAGGATTTAAGTAACTTACCCACATCCTAATCCTTTCATACTCAACGAAATTGAAAGGCAAATCATGCTCAATAATTGCAAGGGCACACATCTCACGTGATACCATTTGATCTATTTTCTGACTTTTCAATTTACCTTGCATATCTATCATCATTTGACCCACATCTTCAAATTTAATATTCTTGCACTTTAGAATGTGGCGTTTCAGATGTGACGTTCCACAATTTTTTCCACCAACTTTGTATTCTTGATTACAACCATTACATTTTGCCCTCTCAATTCCATCATCCGCTACTCCTATCTTGGTAAAAAACTTCCAACAATCTGAAGTTTCTGTTTTTGCCTTCTTCTTTGAGGATTCAACAACAGATTGAGCTTCTTGATTCTCACAACTTTCCACATCAATAGGTTCATTAACCTCCATTTATAATCAACTATAAAGAACAACGACAATATATATCATTAAACTACTAGGAATGTTCAAACAGAATCATATTTGACCTTGCATTTCATTCGTAGAAGCCATGCTTGATCACAGAATAGCAATACATCCAACTCATAATCAACTCAATGCATATAATTATCCAATCCAACGCAACAAAAGCAGGTCAATGACATTGCAGTGACAAATAATACATCAAATATTACTGAGGTACTTCCGAAAGAAAAACACAGATTTGGAACAGGCAGTAAAATGAATGGGTTTTTTGTATTCTGACCTCAATACAAGGGATTGTGACCTTGCATTTCATTCGTAGAAGCCATGCTTGATCAAGAAATTCTAGAATAGCAATACTTGTTTTGAAGTTTGTCCCCAAACTTCATCTTACTATTCCAAGATCTGACTAAGTCTAACGCTTAGTCAAATGGCTTCTCACAATTCAGGATTTTAACAAATTCAGGATTTTAACAAATTAAATAAAACATACAATAGACAAATGGCTTCTCACAAACTCTTTATTATCCCTTACCCTTCATGTCACACTATACTATTTAGTCTACTGATCAAGAATTTAGAGGTTTTCACACAAATGCAATCAACAAGTTAACAGCTTACATCAAAATTCTTAAGAATGCAGGGGTTCAACTAAGTGGTATTACCTCCTAAAATCATAAAACATCTATCCTACCTTTCATAATCACTTTCAAATCATAGACACATATTACAATTTGAAACAGACACCAAACACAATCCCACCAAATGGACCAAGTGTTCATAAAGCAAGTTCACAATAGTCCCATTCAAAATTCTAGTTACAGTTCATTCTGCAGTAAAAAAAAACAAGTAGAAATTACATCACAAGATCTTTTGCCTGCAAACACCAAGTCTCAAGTTCTTTAAACAAATGGTTAATCACCTTTGCAAGCAGTAGTACATCTTCAATAAGAACATAGCCATAGTATATCATGAAGTTCACAGAACAATTGGCAATCTTTTAATCCTAAAGTCTATAGCAGCATATTTAAATTACAAATTAAGGGTTATATCAACTAAACAACAATTTATACAAAATCAGGATGTCCAACTAAATTAAACTCTTACATCAGGCACTCGGTTCTTATATTAAATGTTCCCATGTAGGTACAACAAAAATTTTCGCATAAGCATTAATTCGATTTGCTTTTCTAAATTGAGATCCTAGTTACGTATTCAACTAATAACATACAGTGACAGCTGAAGAGAAGAAAGGGTTAAAAAAATTAAAACTATTGTAAATTAAAATGAAAAGATGAGCGTATATGACAATCAGAAGAGAGCATCATTACAACACATATACATATTTTTTTTTACAAGTTAGGTGGGTATTTCAATCTGTGAGAAGAAGGGAAAAGAAAAATAAATAAAATTAAATAAAAAAATTAAGAATTAATTAATACCATGTTTTGGGTTTAGAAGATGAGGAACAAAATGGTTCAGTCTCATTCAACAACTACTGAACCATGGAGGACGATGAGATGGAGATTGGAGAATGATATTGTAAAATTAATTAGAATGATAATCATGGTAAATGGTCACTGAGAGTCCAAAGAAAACTTAAGTTAGGGTTTCAGAACAGCATACCTGGAATCGAATGGGACCAAACCACAACAATTTGAGATACTCAACAAGGTTGCCGCGAAACTGAAGAGGGGTTCTCCTTTCTGGCGGCGAAGATTGATGAGGTTGACTAAGGGAACGCGATGTTGGCCACT
Organism: Gastrolobium villosum; assembly: GCA_032173675.1. NCBI lineage: Eukaryota > Viridiplantae > Streptophyta > Magnoliopsida > Fabales > Fabaceae > Gastrolobium > Gastrolobium villosum. The sequence goes on along the minus strand of JAVKPL010007805.1, from coordinate 15,691 downwards.
GGAGTCGGAGATGGTGCGACGAGTGAGGAGAGAGTTGAACGGAGGAGAAGAAAAATCTAAGAGAGTTGAACGGAGAGATTTGGAACTGGAGGAGAAGAAAACTCTTCAGCTTTGCCTCAACTGAATACGATCCCAAATTAGATCTAGGGAAACTGGGAAAGTGGGGAAAGTGGGAAACCCTCTCTTCTGATTGTCGCTTATCTTTTCATTTTAATTAACAATAGTTTTATTTTTTTAACCCATCGGGCCAGCCCGGCCCATTTTCCTATCAGCCCGTTTACAAATGGGTTAAACGGGGCGGGTTACATCGGGTTAATGGGTTGGGACTCACAACCCAGCCCGCCAATTTGAGCGGGTTAAACGGGCTGGCCCGACGGGCCTGGCCCATATTGCCAGCCCTATTTCTTATATTAAAAAAATTGTTTGACAATTCTGTGGTTTACAATTTTCTATTATTGACTGATTCTTAAGTGAATCTACTTAAGCACTCCTTGAAAATTCAGAGAATAAGTTGAACTAAAATTCGGTTTTGCAAGAGAAAACAAGATTTTCAAAACAATTCAACAAACCTCCGGAGAGAGTGTTCTTACCTACATCAAACTTTTTAATATAAATTCAATTTTTTTGAATGCTATCAGAATTAGTAACCAAGGTTCAAGGGTCTAAAAACATTTCATTAACCAAGCATGTGGTGATAAGAGATTGACCAAGCATCCGTCCCAATATTTCTCCCCATTCGGAAGCTAAATTGTACAAGTCCCCGATTCATATTGAAACAATCTAATGAGATATTATCTATTAACAATGTAAGCTTGATAGACAAATTTGTGGATGTGAAGACTGAACTTTCAAACGCACCAAGCAGTGCTGCAAAAGGGTATTAACATGAGGCATTTTTGAAAGGATATTAACATGAGGCAGTTCAAGTTGAACCATTGCAGAAAGGCATGCCATGCATCCACTTATAAATTTGGTCACATCTGTCATGAACTGGAAATGTTTTAAAATTATTATGGATAGTTATGGATAATAATGCATTTATTGTATTCTTACTATTAGTGTCAACAAAAATAGTAAGAATACAATAATCGGAAGTCAGAAAGTCAGAAGGAAAAAGAGAGAGTCAATAGCTTAAAAGGAAGCATGATTTAAGCAAACTATCACAAACCTGTGAATCGAGTAAAAGTACACAGCACAGACATTAAAGTTTTTCCATTTCAAATGTTCCACAAAATTCTGATGCATTGTGATAAAGACCAAGCAACAGTAATTAATCTAAGACAATATTACTCGAGTAGTGAACCTGAATCATCCTCTTTTATATATTTCATGTTTTTCATTACAACCAGAATTAAGAAATTACAAACAGCAGAATTGCAAGAAATTAATACAGAGCTTCCAACAGAAAATTAACAAGCAAAATGTATGATAATGTGGAACACATATGAGAGGTTCCACTCTCCCAATCCCAAAAAGGGCCCAAGACGTTCTGAATTTTCTGATGCCTCCTCTTCCTTCGTTCTTCCTTTTAACAACGCGTAACCAACTCCAGGTCCCACAACTCCATGCCCTCCAATCCTTCGTTCTTCCTTCTAATTTTGCAAGCGAAGCCCAATTCCTCCTATTCTTGTCCCTTCTGTATACCTGCAAAACATTCCAATGCTACGTTGATTGATTCCAATTTGTCAGGTCACTTGCAACCAAAAAACTTTATAAACAATTTTAAGCAAACTAATCTTTTAGGTCATGCAAACTGGCCAAGCAACCGTTTTGTTCTAAAAGGACATCTAAGCATTAGTTGCATTATAAGAATTTCTCCACCGATGGAATCAGAAAATCATCGGCACAATTCAGGCTGAAGCCAGATTCAATCCTTGGGGGTACAAGTATATCCCAACAGCCAGAGCAAGCAAAAAATGGTGGCACTGTCTCTGAGTCATCGATTCCACAGCAGCGTGTATGGTTCCACACTTCACAGATGTCACAACCCACCATTCTTTCACCATCATCGTCACGAGCACCACATTCACACCTCACCTTCCTATTGTCAGACCCTCCCTGGTACTTCAATGGAGTACACATATCTATGGCAACACCCCTCACAGAAAGTTCCACGCCAGACTGGATTAGTCCAGAAAGGACTTGCTCATCACTTGCATCCATCAATTCTGCAATTTCTGTCACTATAAATCTTTCTGCAATGCAGTAAGTATCCCTCAGAGCAGCCTCAGCAGCTTGCTTCAAGTCTCCAACAGTTGCTTGCAGTGGAACCATAACAATCGCGCCACAAGGTAGCCCTTTAAACTCAGAGTCAGCGTCCACAAAATTTAGCTTCAAGAGGCAGATGAATGTCAATACCTGTTTCACGTCATCCCCTAAAGCCCACTCCTTCACGAAGTGCTTGCTGCCAAGAATTGTCCGAGCTGCCAAGTCCACTGGTTCTGAATCAAGGTAGCCTAATAGGACATTTTTGTACAGATAAAACACATCATTGTAGACATCAGTACCAGGAACCCAAGATGATTCTACTTGGGGATCTACAACAGCCACTACCCCAGACTCCAGTTCAGGGGCTTTGAACCCCTTGCCAAGCTCATCAATAGTATATTCCAGGATCCGAGTTGATGGGTTCACCTTGCGAAGAACAACAAAATTTCCAACAATCACATTGTTAAGTGATTTCAACACGTAATCCAGTAAGCCCGTATCACCAATATGGAGCCGAGCTGCATCTCTCACATCTTGTCTTGTCATCCCACAAGAACCTGATTTGGCAGCCTTGTTCTCTTTAAGTGCATCAACAATCACTTGAGCTGCAAACTCTAGTCTCCTTGTTGGCCACCTGCTATCCATAGAAGTCACTGCACAGCTGAACTTCTTATACCTAGCAGATTTTTCCTTCATGGGTGGAGCAGCAGCAGCAGCAGCAGCAGAAATTTCTGCTATCTTAGAAACGGCACAAGACCTGACAGTAAGCATAAACCTGAGAAGATCTCTGATTGTGATAATCTGAGCTTCACTCATATCTCTATAGTAGCGAATCATTTGTTTGATTATTTTGTGGCACTTTGACTCGCTGAAATCTTTTACAATCTTTTCAAGCTCCAAAGTACCAAGAGCATCAATTGCTTCATAGTAATTTTGCTCAGTCACACCGAACCTTCCACGGCAAAATTTATAGCCCCACCGACCACACCAAGAGTGCCCATAAGCAACTCCATGAAGTAACCGAAGATCCATAGACCTCTTCCTTGAGGCATCTTCCACTGTAATTTTCCTGCCATACAAAGAAAATAGCCAAATAAATATTGAATTCCAGAAATGAAACTACTATATTACAACACTTACCTTGCTCCAAGATTGATGCAGATCCTGTCCCAGAGATCCATGATATCTCTCCCACTGAGAACTCTAGAACCCCCTTCTACACCATTGAGACGGAGCAAATGGCCATATCCATTGCAGTGAATAACCCCATGCAAGAGATGACTCTGATTATCAAGAGCACCTTCAATTAAGGGTTTATCCCACCCGTTGTCCATCGGGATTAGGAAATGGTACCTTCTCTTTGATACATAATGGCCGCTCCAACCTACCAATCACAAAACAAACAAATCCACGTATTGGTATCACACTAACAGTATCAATAGCAAAGCCTTTCAGTTTCTAAATAAAAGAGATAACTAAATCATAATTACAAAAACCAGAAATGGTAGAAATCATCAAAATTCCAACGAACCTTTTTCAGAATAAATCAGTATTCTTGCAAAACAAAACTAAGTTCACGAATCACCAACCAGAGAGACCTAAATCTAAAAAAAAAAAAAAATCCAAAATTGGCGACCAACAAGAGAGACCTATTCATTTCAGATCAGAGAAAGACCCTATTTCAGAGATATTGATCACACTATTTCATAATTACAACCTAATCACACTATCCACTTCATTATCAAAAGAAAGACCCTATTCAGAGATATTGATCACGATGACAACAACCACAACAGACGTCAAAGAAAGCACGAGAAAAAAAGAACCCTATTCAAGACTGGAACAAATTAAAGACGATATGCCCAATTCGGAAAAAAGAAAAAAAACAAAAACAAAAACAAATGAAAATTCCTGCAAAATCGAACCGACACAGATCAAGAATCATCAACCAAAATTCGGAAAAGATTGGAAATTGTAAACGTACCGACACAGCGGCAATGATCGCAGAAGGGATTGGAAGACCGGTTAACGTCCTCTTCGATGATGTAGAGAGGAGCCGTTAGGTTAGTCTTGTCGGGGTTGAGAAGGGTGCACCATAGGGGGTTGCCAGAGACATTGTAATCTTGGGGTTGTCCGGCTTTTTGAAGAAATAAGCGAACGTTGTCGCGGAAGGGACCAGAAGGTGCGATGGGGCAACCATGGTCGGCGAAGGATTGAAATCTGAAAATCTTGGGGCATCGTTTTCTCTTCCTACAGATGAGAGATGAAGACATGTTTTTTGAGCGCGAGAGAGTGAGTGAGTTTAACAGAAGAAAAATTAGAGAGAGAAGAGAGTTTAACAAAAGAAATTAGAGAGTTTAACAAAAGAATTTATGCTTAATGCGGCAATAAAAAGGGGCCAAACGACGTTTGGCGCCCAAAAATAATGTGCCGTTGGGGGACCTTGTAATTCAAATTTCAAATTTATGCTACACATGTGTTTGCGACTGACCGTTGTAATCAAACCTCGACCATTCATTCATTCCGTTCACGATTTCAACGGCTTGGATTTCATCGAAGAGCTTGACAAGAACCAGCTAGAACTTGCGCACGTGATATTGGAGCTGCTCTCAATCAACGGCTACGATCTCCCGTGGGAAAACGACTCCACCGAGCAGCGGTCATGATTCATGAAGACTGAAGAGGAGATGGGAATCGAAGAAGAAGGGATTTATGCTCATTGTGTAGTAATGTTGCCTTGGCGAGCTCATTGTGTCTGGCAGTCACCATCATAACTCATAAGAAGAAGAGAAAAAAAATGTATTTTATGCTTCATATTCAGCATTCCATAGGAACGAACAGTGAGTGAAATAGCGCCTGAGGAGAAAGAAAGAAAAAAGGGATTTTTGGTTGTGGTTGTGTCGTTGTCGGATTCTAGATACAGAAAGAGAGAGAAGGAAAAAAATGGACTTTTGGCCAATCAAAAAGCATCACCAGGATTTGTGTTTTGTGTTTTCTATTCTCTTGATCACCACCGTCCCTTCCCAAGCCCAACCTGCAATCCAGTCCGTCCATCAGCAAATCCTATTCATATATATTTATGCTGAAAAAAAAAAAAAACACAAAAAGTCAGAAGCTTATCCATTTATCTGCTACTAACAAGTCTATGCATGAGAGTCTATTCTAGTTGTGTTTCTACTTCTACTAGTGTTTTTACAGGTGATGCTTCGTTCAGCATGTATGCAATACGTGTTCATCGTATGATTTTTTTGAGTAAATATCATTTTCGGTGCTCAGCAAATTTTACGATACTCGTTTTAGTTCCTAATAAATAAAAAGTTTATTTTTGGTCTCTAAGAAATTTAAAGTAGAACCATTTTAGTCCTTTTGAGGGACTCATGTGGATCTTTGTTTGAATTTGTGAGGGACCACGATTTCAACTAAATGGGTCCATTTTGAATTTCTTAGGATCACGAATAGCCTTTTTATTTACTAGGAACTAATATGGGTATCATGAAATTTGTTGATGACAAAAAAGGATATTCACTCTAATTTTTTATTGTGTGACTCTAGTATAATTCCGATAATTTAAAGAAACCATTAAATAAATAAATTATAGTAACCAAAATTACATAAATTATCTGAGAAAAAACTATTATAAATTATGTGTGATAAAACTATTTTATTTCCATGTTTCATGGAATGAACCATTCATTAGTTCATGAACAAAAAATTTCAAAGAGTATATTTTTTGATTTCTTCATTTTGGACATTAAGATAGAAAAGAAATTCTTAAAAAATAAAATAATAATTATGCATATACTGAGAAACATGGTCAAACCCACCTTTTGCTTTTGCAATAAAAATTATAACTCAAATATTTTCTTAATTGCATATTCAAAAATGCTTTTCATCAAAATATTCAAATAATATATATTTTGTCAAAATTACTTTCAAACATATATAAATTTATTTTTGACTAAAATTAATTTTATTCAAATTGAAGTTTTCATGTTATAAACTTGAAGTCGTGTAAGAAGAATTATACTACGTAACATAAGCGCGCGCACACAAACACGCAGAGTAGACAATTCTTATGTCCTCAAAATTAACAAAACTATTATATATACTTCTGAATTTTACTTAGAAAATAGATTGGTATTTGGTAATACTTACTATATTGACTTTATCGAATCTTTTTTGAACAGGTTCGATCAAATCAGCTTTTAACTATAATGATTTCCGAACCGATTTCGAATCATTTCCGAACTGATTATGAAGAAGATTTTTTTTCTTTTTTATTCTTGGCAATTTTAAAAAGGAGAACAAAATTCTTCTCCTTTTTGTCAACTCTTTCAATAGTGTCTAGTATTATGGCTGATAGTGCATTGGACAAAAAATCCGTTCTTTTGACAATATAGGTTTTATGTGATTTTCACATTCTATAATTTGGAATAGAATGTATCATTATTCTTCCTTTTTCATTCGTAGTACACAAAGAACAGATTGTGAGCTAATTGGTCTCTTTTTCATTTGTAACAGGGATAAATGATCCATTTATCCCCCATCACAGATGATTTGAAGGATGAAAAATGGATTAGATACCACAATGACTATTTAATTAACTTACTAGCTTCTATCATATATGTAATCATATTGACTGATTCTTATATTAAAAAAAAGGAAAAAAGAAGTATAATGTTATCGGAAAGTTTTTAGGTTATGTTTGAATGGTTTGTAGTTGTCTCTTGGTGCGTAGTTGTCTAGTGTGCAGTCAGATTTGAGTGGTTTGTTTGAATGTATTGATGTTATTTCTACTTGCTTTTGTTCTCATTTTCTTTTGCTTTTCGACTTATTTATCTTTGTATTCTCCTTTATCTTCAATAACTTCTCTCAAAAAAACAAACCTCTCTTTACCATTTGATAGAATTGTACATGAATCTTTTGCAGGCCTTGTTAGCACGAGGACTGCAATCTCTGGTAAAGTTGCCAACATCCAGTACTTGGAGGTATCCTTTCACTTTACAACTTGGTTCTCTTTTTTCCTTTTTAATTTTAATTTAGTTTCTATATATATTTTAGAAATTCTTCGGGAAACCAATTACGAAGTTTGTATTATTAAAAATCAATCTGTTTTGAATTTTATTCTTCATATGGAAATTGTTTTGTTTTTAGTGGAAATCTTTTTTGCTTTTAGATTCCATGCATGCCTCACATGACCGACCATCTGGATTTGTATCCACAATGTTGTTAAGTTTGTCAATACATTGCTTGCACATTTTTAGCAAGGCCTGCTCACGAATTGATTATTGAGATAGGTAAGAGTATGCAGAAGGGCATTTTTCACTTGGTAAATAATTTGGGGAAAATGGTAGGAAAAATGCATTAGTGTGCTGAATTTTTTTAATTAGTAATTTTTTTTGTAGGATATTAGATTGATATTAAATGAGCCATATCTCTCTCATACACAGGCTTAGATATTGAGGTGTTATTTGGGTGCAAAGTCAACTAAATATATCCTCCAAGGTTATCAGTGAAGGTTCATTTTGTATGTGTTGCAATATATAAACATATAGAACTTGTCTTGAATATATTGTTTTACTTTGGTAAAATCTTAAAGAATATATTAATACCATGCGATGATCTCATTGGTTATTTTCTATCATGTGTCTTGTTTCTAATCCTATGCATTAGTTTCACTAAGCATTTAACTGATTACTGCCTTTATAGAATATTATTTTCTTTCCATGATACTTGGATTTAAATACTAGCCCTGGGGAATCCACCACTAACCCAATTCGGACCCTTGCTTTGACAGTTATACATCTTTTGATCACCTCATTGGGATTTTACTTATTGTTATCATACTGTATGTTGCACCTTGTATATTGGACCTGACAAGGAGATGGAATGATAGATTTGAGTGATGTATTTGTTAGGTTTGCGGTTAACATCATTGGTTATATTCAAATTGTTTAAAATATAGTCTCCTTATTGACTTTTTCAACTAAAAAGCCAATTCCAATAATTTATAGTATAAGCTTATACTACCAGGCCTTAGCGGAGCCAAAGCTAAGCCAGCAGGTGCCTTGGCACCTGCTTGTTTTTTTTTATACTTATTATATAATTAATTATAAACAATTAAGGTAAAAATTATAATTTGGCACCACCTAATTAAATAGAACATCACTCAATACAAAGTAACAACAAACCATCTAAGTGCAAACAAATAATAAGGAACATGTATAATATGGTTATTTTGTGTTTTACCTTTTTAAATTTTGGGGAAAATGTTTGTCATTTTAAATGACACAACTTTGTGTCACTTTTAATGAAACCACGTCATTTTGATGTGTTTTTACATTCTCTCTCCTTCATTTTCTTTTTATTTCTAATTTTATAAATTAGAAAAAATGACAAAACACACCAAAACGACTTAGTTTCATTAAAAATGACACAAAGTTATGTCATTTAAAATGATAAACACTAAACCCATTTATTTTTTATCTTGTATATTTGTTTTTTTTACTGTTTTATTTTAATCAGTTATGTTATTTATTCTTACTCCTATTATTTTAAAAAAGAAAAATTTATAAGCTTAATCACAAAACTAATTAGTTAACTTATTTCAAAATTTGGGCCCAACTAAATCAAATAAACTCATTTAAAAGTATGAAAAATGGTGTGTCTTTTTAAAGGACATGAGGTTGTATTATTTTAGTTTTTGATACTATATTTTACCATTAAAACATAGTTATAATATGAAAAATAATTTTTTTTTTCTATTTTCTCAATCACTTCAGCTCACTTAGAGAGAGAAAAAAATAATTTTTCATGTTATAACTATGTCTTACTGGTAAGACATAATGTTAAAAACTAAAAGGACACAATTTGTATCATTTAAAAGGACAAACATTTAACCCTTGAAAGTAACAATCATGAAACCAAATAAATAACATGACTATAATTATAGAATACGAATGTACATTGAACTATTGTGTTTTGGGTTATTGCACACACAAAAAATAGTCAAAAATAATTATACAACCTCTTACCAAAAAAAAAAAACTAATTCCCAAATGTGAGAACATTTCATCGTGCTTATGGCTGTTGCAAACAAGTGCGATGCTCTTTAACGTGAGATATTGAAAATTTAAGGAATAAAAATAATGAAATAGGAGATGAAAGACAATGCTTATTATACATATAATTATTATATTTGTATGTTTTCATATCCTTAGGATAATGTTTGGTTCATTACTTTTTATATTGTGGGAGGAAAGTGAAATTCTTATGTTTGAAATGCTTACCGAGAAGGTTAATGCATTTTTATATATTTGCTTTGATATATAATCAACGATAATTGTTCATTTGAATTTTTAATATTACGTGACATTATTTAGTACATAATTTAGATAATTATGTTAGAATTCAAAGTAGATTTTTTTCCTGATAAATTTGTGTAATTATTATAAATATTTTAATAATTTAATATGTCAAATTTTTTGGCACCACCTAAATTCTTGGGCCGGCTCCGCCACTGCCTTATACATCACACCAAACAGACCCTAAGTGAATCTACTTAACCACCACTGTTTGTGGTGGCGTCAAACGGCAAAAAAAATTAAATATTATTTTTTTAATAAATAATTACGCAATTGTAGTCATTTTGAAACTATTTATGCAGGTGTAGCAGTCAAACACGTCCACATGGGGCATGACCCAGTGGAGAGAGACATGCCCACATGGGGCGTGATTAGGAGATAGACACGCCCAACGAGGGGTGTGAGTGATTGGGCGTGATTAGGAGAGAGACATGCCCAATAGGGGTGTGAGTGGTTTGGAGAGAGACACTCCCCATTTGGGCATGACCGAGGAGAGAGACACTCCCTCGTGGGACGTGTTTCACCGGCTGCTGCCACGTGTTACAAGAGTCGATAATTTGATCGCAAAACTTAAAAAGTTCATAACTTTTGACTCGGATGTCCGAATTAGATAATATTTTTTTTTGATTTCACCTAACTTTTCAAAATCTACGTAGTGACATCTCATTTGACATATTTTATCTTTCGCAAAAATATTGAATTTATAACAATAATACTATAAGAACGTTTAAAACCAAATTAATAAAGAGAAAACCACTTTTTAATTAGGAGGTTAAAACCCAAATTAATAAAAAGGTAGTAACTATAACCTTCTCCTATATTTTAGACGTTCTTATTAATTTGAGTTTAAACGTTCTTATGGTATCATTGTTGTAAATTCAATTTTTTTTTTGTGCCAGACAAAATATGCCAAATGAGGTGTCATTACGTAGATCTCAAAAACTTATGTGAAATCAAAGAAAATTACCTAATTCGGACACCCGAGTCAAAAATTATGGACTTTCAAAATTTTACGATCAAACTATTAACTTTTATGCCACATGACAGCACTTGGAAAAACACGCCCCAATGAGGAGTATCTCTCTCCTCGGTCATGCCGTGAGTGTCTCTCTCCAACCGGTCACGCCCATATGAGGCGTGTTTGACTGCTATACTTACGAAAATAGTTTCAAAATGACTATATTTGCATAATTAAAAAAATAATAAATTAATTTTCTTGTCCGCGTCAAACATACTCAACTCCAAATCTTAATATCAGAGAATAAACTGAACTAGAATTCGGTTTTGCAAGAGAAAACAAGATTTTCAAAATACAATTCAACCAACCTCCAGAAAGAGATAAAAGAAAAACCTCGTGTGTTTTTGCCTTCATCAAACTTTTTAATATAAGTTCAAACTTTTGGAATGCTATCAGAATTAGTAACCAAGGTTCTAGGGCCTAAAAACATTTCATGTCCTAACAAGGCAAGTAGTGATGAGATAGACCAAGAATCCGTCCCAATTTTTCTTCCCATTCGGAAGCTAAATTGTACAAATCATCAAAGTCCCCGATTCATATTGAAACAATCTAATGAGATATTATATATTAACAATGTAAGCTTCTCATCATCGTCCCGATTCATATTATAAATTTTGTGGATGTGAAGACTGAACTTTCAAACACACCAAGCAGTGCTGCAAACCGGAATAAGCTACTCATCATCGTCCGGGTCAAAATCCTTAACCTTCACATCAGCATCTTCTCCATACTGGATGCAGTTGTCAATTTGGGCCAATACATATTGTATACTGTAAATGAGAACAATCCAATAGTAAGTATAAAATAAAAATGGCTTCATTTTTGGGGTAGGGCTGAACTAATGAAGCAAAGGATGTGAAATGTAAAGTTCAATGACTTGCACTACCCTTTGGATAGGTTAGTAGAAAATCAATGACGTGCAGACTATTCAGCTTCAATTTTCCGTTTTCAACCTTGAGGACAAGGTTGTTTCCCCACAGGGAGGTTTTGTTACGAACATAAATACAAGGGAACACAGGAGGCAGTCAGTTAGATTAGGGTAGTTAGCTGGAGGCTTGCACAATAGTGTAATTGCATGCTAAGAAGCACCGATACTCCTTAAATTTTTTTTACATGTAGTGTAATTGCATGTATATAAGGGGATATACCCCTCTTTGAGAAATAGCTTTGGACAAATATTGAGTTAGGCTGAGAGTGCTCAGTTGAAAGGGAATGCCCCTTGTGAAGAGAAGTGTCTCATGAAGGTAACTTCCATTTTCTTGTCAATGAACAGATTTTTCCTTCCATTTCCATTCTTTTATTTCATTCTTCATTTCTGCAATATCAATTCCTATCTCTAAACAACCAGAGACGTAACAGTGGTTCGACCTGCCGGATCTTTGAAGGGGTGAATGCCATAGGAGGAGGAGCTTTGAAGAAATCTGGAAGTCATATCAAGAAGACCAGCGATTCAGAAGTCAATGAAAAGTTGCAGAAAGCAATAGAGATTCTTGATAGGTTGGTGGAGAAATGGGAAACACCAATTTACGAAATCAAAAAGCACGATGTTGATGGAACTCTTGCAGATCCAAAGCCAGAAATGGATGCGCTAATTGAGAAGGAGGAGACATCAACCTTTGAAATAAAAAAGGAGCACAATATCAATGGCACTGTTCTGAAAAAGAAATTGGAAGCAGAGGTAGTTTCAAAGCTAGAAATTAATATCAGAGCGTGTCCGTGTCGGACACGTGTCCGACACGCAAAATTTTCTAAAACAAGCGTGTCCGTGCTTGTTAGGGAATCATGATTGTAATCAGAAAATTGAGGTAAGACACAAGATCCATAATTTGAGTTCATCTTGGTTCACGCCACATTTTTTTCTTTCTTCAATAAAAGTAATTTCTACCAGAGTACACCATTCAATTTTAATATTTCAGCATCATCAATGACATTTACTCAAAGCCAATTTATGATACAGCCACCACAGCAAAATCATATCCCTTATATGCAAACAACATAAGATCCTTCAAAAAAAGAAAAGGCAGCAAGGACAAGCAGGAAAAAGATAGAGAGGCTGTACCTTTTGTCCTTCCTCAAGTCCAGTGGTATAAAACTCACCATGCTATAATTATTCACCTGTTGCAGAAAAATTGAATAAATATAATAAATAAAATAAATAAACAAGATGATGATCGAAAACAAAATATTGCAGAATTTAATCAATAGAAGCTTCAGCGGTAAGAAAATAAATCCTGAATGACTGTTCCAAAATGTGAGTGGTATGGGAATGAGTCGGAATATGTAACCTTCATTCCTTTTTAAGATTTGGAATATGCAAATGATGGTAACATCACTCCATTCCCATGATATTTACAGATAAATGGAATGAGAATCATGTCCGCATGGAAACAAAAACCCCTAAGAAATTCATAATTTCCAGAGTTCCGAATGATAGATTGCAAAACTAAAATCACACTTGTTGATTGGCGCCACCTATCTGGCAATAAAGACACTAAATTGAAGTGAATTATGAAATCAGAAGAACAAAAATAACCTAAATAAAATCTAGAGGAACGTTTAATTTGCCTGAACTGCAACATTGACATAAAATCTAAAGGAACATTTGATTTGCCTGACGTCCATAAACAGGTGATTTCGTTCCAAACCAGACTTAACAGATTTCTATGTCAATAGATTTCTTAGTTAAAAGAAATTTTAATTCACATTAGATTTTTAATTATAAATAAATTTTATTAGATAACAGATTTATGTCAATAGATTTCGAAGTTGAAAGAAATTTTATGTTTTGGACTTTTCTAATTATAATTAAATTATACTAGATTAGATATCAATATACGTCTCCACTTGTACTTGCAAGGACAACATCCTAAATACTCTTCAGCACTGTTTTCACTTTTATACTTAATAATTTATTTTATACATCAACCAAGTTAATACATCAAATACTAAATTTAAGATAAAAACTTAGAATACCAAAAAAATAAAAACATGGCCGATTAAATCAGAAAGATTTTGGATAGTTCACAATACAGTTCTACAAACATTTGCATTCATTATTTATTTGTTATTAAGTATTAAAGTTAATATATATACCGTGATTTATACATTATCAAAATAAAAGCCATAAAAATCAAGCATTAAAATTAACATGCAATGCAGGTAAGAAAAATTAATAATTATTTAAAGGGATGCAAGCATTATATATCTTGGAAGTGGCGTGCAGTGACTAAAGAAGAGGAACTTCATGGATATTATAGCACAATGGGGTTAGTGTAGTGAACACATGAGTTGTTTTTTCAGTCTATAAGAAGGAAATATATTGGAGAAATTGGATTATTATTTTTTTTAAATAAATGGCCCACTCCCAAAGAAACAGCCTCTTTGCAATTATGCTAGGGTAAGGTTGCGTACAAGGATTGCCTCCAACCCACACTCGCTAATCAGGTTTAACGGGGAGTGGTTTTTTTAATAAATGGCCCACTCCAGATATGTGAAAGTCATGTGTAGGAATGCACTCAGCCAAAATATCATACAAATAGAAGGAATGTCTCCCTGGGAATCTCGCATGGAATGCAATCACTTTCATGCTTGCTAAACATCAACTATGTATTATTTTTCTATTTAAAAATAAGAATCAACTTGAATACTTATTTGATCATTGACTACAAAAATCAACCGCACTTCAGTCTAAAGCAATGCCAATAAAATTGTTATCTGTTTTCACTGATAGTACTCTCACATTCTACAATATGACACAGCATATCACCCAGATTTTAATCAATCGCGTACCATTGAAAACAATTAAATCAATGCAGTTTATACTTTATCATAGTATTGGCCAACAACAAAATCATAGATTAGCAAACAAAACATTTTTTAAAAGCCATAGATTACCCACCAGTTCAATCAAAGCTTTATTCAGCTTAGCAAACTGAGGAGCCATCCGTTGATTCAATTCAGACAGTAAAAAGGTGGGCTCTGGATCCAAGAATCTAAGCATAAATTAAAAAAAAAAAAAAAAAAACATCAGAATTTAAATGAATAAAGTGGTTAAAACATTAGGGAAAGAAATTTAGTAACAGTAATTACTCTTCAACATCCTTTTTGTTAGTCGCAAGGTCCATTTTTGAAAGGATATTAACATGAGGCAGTTCAAGTTGAACCATTGCAGAAAGGCATGCCATGCATCCACTTATAAATTTGGTCACATCTGTCATGAACTGGAAATGTTTCAAAATTATTAGTGTCAACAAAAATAGTAAGAATACAATAATTGGAAGTCAGAAGGAAAATGAGAGAGTTATCAGCTTAAAAGGAAGCATGATTTGACAAACTATCACAAACCTGTGAATCAAGTAAATACACAGCACAGACATTAAAGTTTTTCCGTTTCAAATGTTCCACAAAATTCCGTAGCATTGGCACATGTGAATAGAGTTCAATCTGACCTGCAAAACATTCTAATGCTAAGTTGATTGATTCCAATTTGTCAGGTCACTTGCAAGTTGCAACCAAAAAACTTTATGAACAATTTTAAGCAAAAAAATCTTTTAGGTCATGCAAACTGGCCACGCAACTTTTTTCTTGTAAAAGGACAATATTTAATCTAAGCATTAGTTGCATTATACTACCAATTCTAATTTTGTGGCCTTAGTGCCTTACGTACTCATGTGACTGCATCTTATAATGATATTATCGCCTCACAATCACAAAACTTTCATAATTGTAATCATTGGATAATATATATATATATATAGATATAATACAAAAAGTTAGAGACAAGCACAGATACCAGGGCAGTCAAAAACCAAGTAATCATCATCCAAATAATTGTCCAGTTCCTCAGTGAACCAATCATCTAGGTTATCTTCAAGATGTCTAAATAAAATAATTAAGGGAACAGAATTTTAAATCAAATTTTCAAATAGCTAAAATAGTAAATAAAGGGGAAAAGGAGAAACAGAGAAATAGATAGAGATAAAATAAACAATGATGTAGAATTACTGTTTCAATGAAGCTTGTAAAGAAGATAGAAACAGAAAAATTTTAAAAAGATAAAAATAAAAATAAAAGGATACTCCATGCAGTATATAAGACCACC
>JAVKPL010007804.1:0-30921 GCA_032173675.1 Gastrolobium villosum | reverse complement strand
GTCCTATAGTATTTTTGTTTTTTTATTATTAATTTTAGTGATTCTATTGCAATTTCCGTTCAGTTTGTATCAGCTTGCCAGTGGATATTTATCTAAAGCACTTGAACAAGGAGATTATATATTAGGCAAGCTATCTGCTTGAGATAATAAAAATTTATAACAAATTTTTTGTATATTTATACAACCGATTAATGGGAAAAGAATAATAATTTTTATATCCAACCTTGATTCATTTGCATCCTAATACAAGCTAAAATTAGATGTAAGAATTACACATGTATAAGTTAATTCTTCTTTGTGCATATATTTGATGCGCATCTGTTGAGATTGGCAAAGTAATGAAATAAAATAAGAAGCCGGTAAAATATTTTCTTTTTCTTTTTTTTCTTTTCGGTAGATAATCGGAGGTATCCCCACATAACCTCCTCCGGTCACCTTGTCCTTAGAGTATAGCTCCTAAGGCTAACTCCTCATTGAAACAGAAAGTACATTGGATCACTGTCACAGGAGGAAGGGTGAAACTAATCCCCCTTAGAGGGGGAGGCGGTTTTCCTTTGGCCCCCAAAGAATTCCATGAATTTGCTTTGGCCAAGGTTTGAACCCCTGATCAAAGCAAATCCTTGGGCACTCAGTTGGCAACTAAGCTACCCGGGGTTTTATTCTTTTTCTTAACCTACTGTGTTTCTTAAGTCAGCCTTTATGTTCATAATACTAAAACCTCCTCTTCCTAACTGTTTGGTTATGTTTTGTGAGTACGAATGTATATGCATACATGTACATACTAATTCACACATGCACATATATTTAATCATTATGTATTCATTTAAAAAAAATTCAGCACCCTCGAGCTTTAGATTAATGTTACAACAATTAGTAATAGCTATATGTAATTCTGCAGCTTACAGTCTATTTTTCTTTGACTGGATTATGAGTTTCAAATTACTGCTCAGAGATACTAGTTTATGCTAACTTGCACTCCTTGGAGAGAAGTGATTAATCATTCATTTTAGCCTGTACACACTATCTAGTTTCTTTTGTCCGAGAATTATTTGTTTTAAGACTTTATAAATTTGATTCACTGTCAATGTGAAAAACTTTTTTCTACCAGCATTGCAGTAATTTAAGTTTCTTTGACTTGCTGTGAAAGAGATTTCTGTTATTTGTTGATGATTGTCACTCTATTTTCTTGGCATCTTAATTTGGTGTATCTGGATTTTATTTCATTTTTCCCACTTGTATGAGGATATTTTTAATTAAGTTATTTCTTCTTGAAAAGGGTGCTTATTTTACTCAAACTCTTGGCAGCAATTAGCAGCAGCAACACTGTCAAGTCCAGTTCCCTTCTGGTGTTCCTTTCTTCTCTGTGAAGTCCTGCTGAAACGAAGTTCCATCCATCACTTTCTAGATTTTCTGTCAAGTGTTGTTGCTTCTTAAATCTCCCAAACTCAACCACGTATTGCTGTGTCAACAAGCCCTCCATGAACTTGTTGAACAGACTTGGGTTTGGTAGCACTAGGACAGCAGAGAATATGTATTCATCAATTGCTCAGGGACCAGATGATGACATGCCTGCAACAGGTCAACAGTTTGGTGCTGGTTGCTTTTGGAGTGTTGAGCTGGCCTTTCAGAGGGTTTCTGGGGTGACCAAGACTGAGGTTGGTTATAGCCAGGGTTTTATGCATAATCCAAGCTATGAGGATGTGTGTTCAGGGGCCACAAACCACTCAGAGGTTGTCAGGGTCCAATATGATCCCAAAGAATGTAGCTATGAGTCTCTGCTTGATGCGTTTTGGGCTAGACATGATCCAACTACACTGAATCGGCAGGTATATATATATATATATAAAGCTTTTTATGTGTTATAAACCTTATCATGTTTGATTGAATTGTTCCTCCTGGTTTCTATCTAATACCAGGTTCTTACTGTTTCAACTGTGATGTGGTACCACACGCATGTCTGAATTTTAAGTTTGGACTTGTGGATAATCAATTTAGATGGTTTTGGTTTCTTAGGGTTTTTTTAGGATTGTTCAGTGAAGAGTTAATCATTTTGTAATACTTTTTGCTTCTTGATTGAATTGTCTAAGGTGATATTGCTTCTTTCTGTATAGCTTTTAATGGATGCTTTTATGTTTGAACATCCAGTGATGTCATGTCTTGTAAATCCCGTTTCAATATGTTCTCCTAATATGTTGGGTCAAATCAAATTGCTGGGGAATCTCTTGATGTTTGTTTCATTCATTTTACTGATTTTTAAGCTGTTTGTCCCCTTCACCATGCACATAGAGGGATATTTCTACCCTGAAGTTTTGGCCTATATTCTTTCCACTTGTACATACTATTGCACTGTACATCTGTTACTTCACAAGTTATTACAAGAATGCTCATCCTGATGCATTTTGGGAGTTCATTGCAAATGCTATCTTTTTCTTTTATGTTTAGATTGTGGTAAAGAACTAGTTGCTAAACTAGATCATGCTCAATATAGATAAACTTCACAAACAAGTATGGCCAGGCCTTTTCCTTCTTTTATTTATTTATTTATTTAAAAAAGGGCCGACCCAGTTCAAATACCCACTTCGTGAGTGTCTGGGGAAGGGAATACTCTAGGCAGTCTTTCCCTTGCTTTTTGCAGAGAGACTGATTCGAACCCACGACCTGACACACCACGGCAAGCAAGCTTACCGCTGAGCCAAGTCGGCCCTTCTATTTATTTATTTATTTTTATTCCAACTGTGGTTTTGCCTTATAAAGAAAACAAGCTTTTAATTGTTCATTTGTCGGGCAATTTACTAATACTTATTTAAACTTCGAGTATGTTGCACCTCGGCCCAAAGTCCACGCCGCACCTCGGCCCAGCCACCAAACCCTAGAGCCGGGCTATATAAGGCAGGTAAGCAGAGCAGTAAGGTACACAATTTTCTGATCCTAAACACTATAGATCACACACACACCTTGAAGGCATACGCCTAGGTCAGTGTCAGTGATCCACGTTCCTCCCAGATACCTAATCTATAGGCATCTAGAGAGAAACACCCGTATCCAAGATCAAGATCATCCCAACCTACGTTGGACACATCTGCCAACAGGCAGAACATTGGCGCCGTCTGTGGGGATCGAACCCTAAAATTACCAAAAGGAGCGATGGTGAGAACCACAAGGAGTGGCTTCCGTCCGCCTTTGACGTCCAATCAGGAGGAGGATCGGGAAGCAGCACTCCAGCCTGCAGATCCAGATCCAGATGCCGTGCACATCAGTGAAGTGCACTCTGACTCAGCATCCACTCCAGCCTGCAACCCTGATGCACCTTATATGCAGGGGTTGCAGCCCATCGATGAACCTGGCCGACAAGGCCCGAATCTGGCCATGGATGCCCTCCTGCGCCGGATTGAGGAGTGGGAACGCCGGAGCGAGCTGCAGAGACAAGCGGATGCGAGGCAGATCCACGAACTAGAGGCCCGGATCCGGCAGATGACTAACCCAGATCCGGTCAGAGCTGTTGATCGCGTAGTCACAGATCTACGCCGTTCAAGCCCTCGCATAGAAGATCGGCAACCGGTGGAGCCTGCCCCTACCGGTATCCCCGTAAACCCAAATTCAGTAATGGGGGTACCGAGATTCGGCTTGCAAGGACCACGGCAAGGGGGGCAAGGAAATCTGGGTCTTAACCAGACGCCTCGGATGCCTAGGCATTTGGGTGCACAAGATATGCAAGCAAATGGCGACGCGGCTGCAGCGCACCGACCCCCACAACGCAGCCCGGATAACGTTGCCGGAATATACAGAAGGAAATACAACAGGGGGTTGTACAATGACAGCCCCTTCTCAAATGAAATAGTGGAGGCTCCCTATCCAGACAACTTAAACCTATCCGAACTGATCAAATATGATGGCACCCAAGATCCGCAGGTGCATCTGGATGCGTTTGACACGGCTATGTATATCAAAGGCATCGAAGAGCCTTTGATTACTAGGCTCTTTGCAACAACATTAACTGGGGCGGCACAAACATGGTTTTCATCCTTACCGGCGGGGTCCATTCGATCTTTCGAAGAGTTCGGGGGACGATTCTTGTTGAACTTTGCCACCAGCAAGAAACAGCCAAAATCAGAGTTTGCCTTGGGCAAAATTAAACAGCAATCCGGAGAAACACTGCAAAGGTACCTAGATCGGTTCAAACTTGCTGCCCTCCAAGTGCCTGGATTATCCGAAAATGTTCATTTACATCTGGTGATCGCCGGGCTACATGGAACCTCTAGACTAGCCAAGTCGATCTATAAGGACCCACCCCGGACCTTAGTCGAATTCAACACGCGTTCTAAGAAGTACTTAGAACTCGAACAGATGGAACTGGAGAATGTTGACCAGAAACATCATCCGGGTCAATCAGATAAACAGGGGCCCAGAAAGCCAGGAGATTTGCGGGGAAAAAAGCCAGAAGAGCGGTTCCCAACTCGAGGGCGGTATGAGAAATATGCCCCACTGAATGCTCCTCGATCGCAGATTTGGCGCGAGGTGGCCTCCACCGAAATGAAGACAGTTGAAAAACCCCGGCCATTACAGCATCCAGCCGGCCTGGACCAATCACGGTACTGTGCATTCCATGACGGCCCAGGACATTCCACAGATGAGTGTTGGGACCTTCGGGATGCCATTGAAAAATATATCCGAGAAGGAAAATTGCGTCAATACCTCATCCGCACTCAGGGATGGAGAAATCGGAAGAGGAGAGGAGGCAAGTTTGTCAATCAGTCTAATGATAATAAAAAATTTAAAGACGAGAATCGCGGCAACAAGCAAGCTCGCGATGATGAAGAATTCCAGGAGCCGGAATTCGAATGTAATGTTATCAGTGGCGCGTTTGGTGGAGGCGGCGATACTATGAATGCCCGGCGAAAGTACCTCAGGGAGGTGCTCTCCATCAGAGAGCGTCCTAAGTTCAAAGAAGAAGAGCCAGAACCGCCGTTACTATATTTCACAAGGAAGGAATTGGACGACGTGATACCAGGCCACGTAGACGGGTTGGTCATCACTGGGACGTTGGTGAACTGCAGGGTCAAGAAAATCTTCTTGGATAATGGGAGTTGCGCTGACGTCATTCTTTGGCAAGCCTTTAAAAAGATGAACCTCGACGAAGAAGATCTCAGGCCCTGTAACACAGCCTTAATCGCGTTTAATGGGCAAGACACCATACCCAAAGGGTACATTGATTTGCGGTTGACATTAGGCACCAAGGAGGCATACAGATCTGAAAGGGTGAGGTTCATCGTGGCCGACTTCCCTTCTGAATACAATATGATCCTGGGGAGGCCGACCATCCATGATTGGGATATGTTGGTCTCAACCAAGCACCAAAAGCTCAAAATGATCTCCAAACAGGGTACGGTGCTCACTATAGCTGGAGACCAGAAAGAATCTCGGGACTGCTATTTCAGATCTGTTCGAATGGTGACGAGGGATCCTAGTACTTCTACTGGAATCAGTCAGCCTGGTAACAAACCCCCTCCACACAGGTCGGTTCACATGGTCGACTTCGATATGCGAGACGAGGAGCAGATGCCGCGACCAGAACCGGAAGGTGAACTGGAGACTATAAATATTGGAGAACCGGGACAGGTCACTAAAATTGGCAAAGACTTGGACCCAGACGACAAACGGAGCCTGGTTGCGTGCCTTGGTCGTAACCACGATGTCTTCGCGTGGAGGTCATCTGACATCCCCGGGGTCGACCCGAGCTTTTGTTGCCACAAACTTTCTGTATATCCGGGATCAAAGCCAGTAGCCCAAAAGAAGCGAAATCTCAGCTCGGAGCGACGTCAAGTCCTGGAAGATCATGTGAAAGAACTGCTAGAAGCAGGATTCATTCGAGAGATACAATATACGACTTGGTTATCTAATGTGGTTATGGTTAAGAAGCCAAGCGGGAAATGGCGAGTGTGCACGGACTACACAGACCTAAATAAGGTATGTCCTAAGGATGCATACCCAATGCCGAACATTGATCAATTGGTCGACAGCTCGTCTGGGTTCCGGATGCTGTCCTTTATGGACGCGTACTCTGGTTACAACCAAATCCCATTACATCCTGATGACCAGGAAAAAACTGCATTTATCGCTGAGAAAGCAAATTACTGCTACAACGTCATGCCATTCGGGCTGAAAAACTCGGGAGCCACGTATCAGAGGATGATGAATCAGGTTTTCTCGGATCAGCTGGGTAAAAACGTGGAGGTGTACATTGATGACATGATTGTCAAATCAGCCGGCATGGAAACACATATTCAGGACTTGGAACAAACATTTGGTAAATTACGACAGCACCGCATCCGTTTGAATCCAGCAAAGTGTGCTTTTGGAGTTTTTGCAGGAAAATTTCTGGGCTTCATGTTAACACACCGGGGTATAGAAGCCAACCCGGATAAGTGTGGAGCCATATTGCAGATGACGGCCCCGAAGAGTAAGAAAGAAATACAGCAGTTGACTGGAAGGCTGGCTTCTCTCACCCGTTTCTTACCTCGGTCAGCGGAGACAGCCCTTCCATTCTTTAAACTGCTGCGAAAGGAAGTGCAGTACGGGTGGAGTACAGATTGCGAAGTTGCTTTCCAGGAGATTAAGAGGAGGTTATCTTCTCCTCCCATACTGGCCAAACCCAAAGAACAAGAAACTTTAATCCTCTACTTATCAGTTGGGGAGTTGGCGGTCAGCTCGGTCCTGGTGCGAGAAGACGATGAAGGCCAACAACCGATCTACTTTGTAAGCCGGCTCTTACAGGGAGCCGAACTGCGATACCAGCGGTTGGAAAAGATAGCTTTTGCACTCCTCACTTCAGCCCGCCGACTTCGAGCATACTTCCAGGCTCACAAAATCCTGGTTCGGTCAGATTTCCCAATCCGACAGATATTGCATAAGCCGGACCTAGCAGGCAGGATGATGAGCTGGGCCATCGAATTATCCGCGTTCGACATAACATTTGAGAACCGAAAGGCGATCAAATCACAAGCTTTGGCCGACTTTGTCCGAGAATTAACCTCGGCACCACATATCTCTTCTGATAATTTGGATAAATGGACCATATACGTGGATGGATCCTCCAATTCAAAAGGAAGTGGAGCCGGGGTCATAATAGAAAGTCCGGACGGAGTGGCAGTTGAATATTCCATGAAAATGGACTTCGAGACCTCGAACAATCAGGCAGAATATGAAGCCTTCATAGCCGGCTTGCTTCAGGCTAAAGAGCTTGGAGCTCGGAAGGTCAGAATCTGCAGTGATTCCCAGTTGGTCACTTCACAGGTCGAGGGTAACTACCAGGCAAAGGGACCCCTGTTGGTGAAATATCTGGAGCATGTCAAGCAGGTAATGGCACACTTTGAGGAGGTGGAAATCAGCCACATCCCAAGGAACGCAAATAACAGGGCGGACATATTATCCAAGCTCGCCAGTACGAAAGGATGGGGCAATTACAGAACCGTCATAGAGCAGAATATTCCCGAGCCGACCTGCATGATGCACATCTCACAGGTAGATGATTGGCGTAGCAACATAATTGCATACCTTGATGGGGGTGCTTTGCCCGAAGAAAAAGTGTGCCATTATGCCTGCTTGACAATGCTCAACTCCCCTGCTTATTTCACCAACAGAGCACAGTACGTTTTATCCGAAATACATGAAGGGATTACCCTCGACCTGTGAAGTGACCAACTGGGAATCACTGCATTCTGACCTTCCGAGCTCCAAGCTCTTTAGCCTGAAGCAAGCCGGCTATGAAGGCTTCATATTCCGCCTGATTGTTCGAGGTCTCGAAGTCCATTTTCATGGAATATTCAACTGCTACTCCGTCCGGACTTTCTATTATGACCCCGGCTCCACTTCCTTTTGAATTGGAGGATCCATCCACGTATATGGTCCATTTATCCAAATTATCAGAAGAGATATGTGGTGCCGAGGTTAATTCTCGGACAAAGTCGGCCAAAGCTTGTGATTTGATTGCCTTTCGGTTCTCAAACGTTATGTCGAACGCGGATAGTTCGATGGCCCAGCTCATCATCCTGCCTGCTAAGTCCGGCTTGTGCAATATCTGTCGGATTGGGAAATCGGACCGAACCAGGATTTTGTGAGCCTGGAAGTATGCTCGAAGTCGGCGGGCTGAAGTGAGGAGTGCAAAAGCTATCTTTTCCAACCGCTGGTATCGCAATTCGGCTCCCTGTAAGAGCCGGCTTACAAAGTAGATTGGTTGTTGGCCTTCATCGTCTTCTCGCACCAGGACCGAGCTGACCGCCAACTCCCCAACTGATAAGTAGAGGATTAAAGTTTCTTGTTCTTTGGGTTTGGCCAGTATGGGAGGAGAAGATAACCTCCTCTTAATCTCCTGGAAAGCAACTTCGCAATCTGTACTCCACCCGTACTGCACTTCCTTTCGCAGCAGTTTAAAGAATGGAAGGGCTGTCTCCGCTGACCGAGGTAAGAAACGGGTGAGAGATGCCAGCCTTCCAGTCAACTGCTGTATTTCTTTCTTACTCTTCGGGGCCGTCATCTGCAATATGGCTCCACACTTATCCGGGTTGGCTTCTATACCCCGGTGTGTTAACATGAAGCCCAGAAATTTTCCTGCAAAAACTCCAAAAGCACATTTTGCTGGATTCAAACGGATGCGGTGCTGTCGTAACTTGCCAAATGTTTGTTCCAAGTCCTGAATATGTGTTTCCATGCCGGCTGATTTGACAATCATATCATCAATGTACACCTCCACGTTTTTACCCAACTGATCCGAGAAAACCTGGTTCATCATCCTCTGATACGTGGCTCCGGAGTTTTTCAGCCCGAATGGCATGACGTTATAGCAGTAATTGGCTTTCTCAGCGATAAATGCAGTTTTTTCCTGGTCATCAGGATGTAATGGGATTTGGTTGTAACCAGAGTATGCGTCCATAAAGGACAGCATCCGGAACCCAGACGAGCTGTCGACCAATTGATCAATGTTCGGCATTGGGTATGCATCCTTAGGACATACCTTATTTAGGTCTGTGTAGTCCGTGCACACTCGCCATTTCCCGCTTGGCTTCTTAACCATAACCACATTAGATAACCAAGTCGTATATTGTATCTCTCGAATGAACCCTGCTTCTAGCAGTTCTTTTACATGATCTTCCAGGACTTGACGTCGCTCCGAGCTGAGATTTCGCTTCTTTTGGGCTACCGGCTTTGATCCCGGATATACAGAAAGTTTGTGGCAACAAAAGCTCGGGTCGACCCCGGGGATGTCAGATGACCTCCACGCGAAGACATCGTGGTTACGGCCAAGACACGCAACCAGGCTTCGTTTGTCGTCTGGGTCCAAGTCTTTGCCCATTTTAGTGACCTGTCCTGGTTCTCCAATATTTATAGTCTCCAGTTCACCTTCCGGTTCTGGTCGCGGCATCTGCTCCTCATCTCGCATATCGAAGTCGACCATGTGAACCGACCTGTGTGGAGGGGGTTTGTTACCAGGCTGACTGATTCCAGTAGAAGTACTAGGATCCCTCGTCACCATTCGAACAGATCTGAAATAGCAGTCCCGAGATTCTTTCTGGTCTCCAGCTATAGTGAGCACCGTACCCTGTTTGGAGATCATTTTGAGCTTTTGGTGCTTGGTTGACACCAACATATCCCAATCATGGATGGTCGGCCTCCCCAGGATCATATTGTATTCAGAAGGGAAGTCGGCCACGATGAACCGCACCCTTTCAGATCTGTATGCCTCCTTGGTGCCTAATGTCAACCGCAAATCAATGTACCCTTTGGGTATGGTGTCTTGCCCATTAAACGCGATTAAGGCTGTGTTACAGGGCCTGAGATCTTCTTCGTCGAGGTTCATTTTTTTAAAGGCTTGCCACAGAATGACGTCAGCGCAACTTCCATTATCCAAGAAGATTTTCTTGACCCTGCAGTTCACCAACGTCCCAGTGATGACCAACCCGTCTACGTGGCCTGGTATCACGTCTTCCAATTCCTTCCTTGTGAAATATAGTAACGGTGGTTCTGGCTCTTCTTCTTTGAACTTAGGACGCTCTCTGATGGAGAGCACCTCCCTGAGGTACTTTCGCCGGGCATTCATAGTATCGCCGCCTCCACCAAACGCGCCACTGATAACATTGCATTCGAATTCCGGCTCCTGGAATTCTTCATCATCGCGAGCTTGCTTGTTGCCGCGATTCTCGTCTTTAAATTTTTTATTATCATTAGACTGATTGACAAACTTGCCTCCTCTCCTCTTCCGATTTCTCCATCTCTGAGTGCGGATGAGGTATTGACGCAATTTTCCTTCTCGGATATATTTTTCAATGGCATCCCGAAGGTCCCAACACTCATCTGTGGAATGCCCTGGGCCGTCATGGAACGCACAGTACCGTGATTGGTCCAGGCCGGCTGGATGCTGTAATGGCCGGGGTTTTTCAACTGTCTTCATTTCGGTGGAGGCCACCTCACGCCAAATCTGCGATCGAGGAGCATTCAGTGGGGCATATTTCTCATACCGCCCTCGAGTTGGGAACCGCTCTTCTGGCTTTTTTCCCCGCAAGTCTCCTGGCTTTCTGGGCCCCTGTTTATCTGATTGACCCGGATGATGTTTCTGGTCAACATTCTCCAGTTCCATCTGTTCGAGTTCTAAGTATTTCTTAGAACGCGTGTTGAATTCGACTAAGGTCCGGGGTGGGTCCTTATAGATCGACTTGGCTAGTCTAGAGCTTCCATGTAGCCCGGCGATCACCAGATGTAAATGAACATTTTCGGATAATCCAGGCACTTGTAGGGCAGCAAGTTTGAACCGATCTAGGTACCTTTGCAGTGTTTCTCCAGATTGCTGTTTGATTTTGCTCAAGGCAAACTCTGATTTTGGCTGTTTCTTGCTGGTGGCAAAGTTCAACAAGAATCGCCCCCCGAACTCTTCGAAAGATCGAATGGACCCCGCCGGTAAGGATGAAAACCATGTTTGTGCCGCCCCAGTTAATGTTGTTGCAAAGAGCCTAGTAATCAAAGGCTCTTCGATGCCCTTGATATACATAGCCGTGTCAAATGCATCCAGATGCACCTGCGGATCTTGGGTGCCATCATATTTGATCAGTTCGGATAGGTTTAAGTTGTCTGGATAGGGAGCCTCCACTATTTCATTTGAGAAGGGGCTGTCATTGTACAACCCCCTGTTGTATTTCCTTCTGTATATTCCGGCAACGTTATCCGGGCTGCGTTGCGGGGGTCGGTGCGTTGCAGCCGCGTCGCCATTTGCTTGCATATCTTGTGCATCCAAATGCCTAGGCATCCGAGGCGTCTGGTTAAGACCCAGATTTCCTTGCCCCCCTTGCCGCGGTCCTTGCAAGCCGAATCTCGGTACCCCCATTACTGAATTTGGGTTTACAGGGATTCCGGTAGGGGCAGGCTCCACCGGTTGCCGATCTTCTCTGCGAGGGCTTGAACGGCGTAGATCTGTGACTACGCGATCAACAGCTCTGACCGGATCTGGGTTAGCCATCTGCCGGATCCGGGCCTCTAGTTCGTGGATCTGCCTCGCATCCGCTTGTCTCTGCAGCTCGCTCCGGCGTTCCCACTCCTCAATCCGGCGCAGGAGGGCATCCATGGCCAGATTCGGGCCTTGTCGGCCAGGTTCATCGATGGGCTGCAACCCCTGCATATAAGGTGCATCAGGGTTGCAGGCTGGAGTGGATGCTGAGTCAGAGTGTACTTCACTGCTGTGCACAGCATCTGGATCTGGATCTGCAGGCTGGAGTGCTGCTTCCCGATCCTCCTCCTGATTGGACGTCAAAGGCGGACGGAAGCCACTCCTTGTGGTTCTTACCATCGCTCCTTTTGATAATTTTAGGGTTCGATTTCCCACAGACGGCGCCAATGTTCTGCCTGTTGGCAGATGTGTCCAACGTAGGTTGGATGATTGATCTTGGATACGGGTGTTTCTCTCTAGATGCCTATAGATTAGGTATCTGGGAGGAACGTGGATCACTGACACTGACCTAGGCGTATGCCTTCAAGGTGTGTGTGTGTGATCTAGTGTTTGGGATCAGAAAAATGTGTACCTTACTGCTCTGCTTACCTGCCTTATATAGCCTGGCTCTAGGGTTTGGTGGCTGGGCCGAGGTGCAGTGTGGACTTTGGGCCGAGGTGCAGAGTGGGCCTAGGTCTAGCCCATAACAGATTCAAAGTTCTAAGTGTGTGGAATGGTCCTCTGTGTAGGCGTTCCCGGAGAATCAAGCTGTAAGTGGAGTTCTGCGGA
Source organism: Gastrolobium villosum (assembly GCA_032173675.1). Lineage (NCBI taxonomy): Eukaryota > Viridiplantae > Streptophyta > Magnoliopsida > Fabales > Fabaceae > Gastrolobium > Gastrolobium villosum. The sequence goes on along the minus strand of JAVKPL010007804.1, from coordinate 18,665 downwards.
GCTCAGTGAAAGGAAAAAGAAAGGTAACCTCTTGGTACTGGGGCTTGTTCCCCTTTTTTTGTTCCACCTTGCTAGTTGATGGCAACGGTAGGAAGTGTGTATGAGTAGTGTAGAACAGCATGAGCATGCATGTGCATTATCACAGTGGGTACTTATGTACCAGATCTCTGGCCAGTAGATATTTTTAGCCTTCGGGCAAGTGTTTCCGGACTGCCACTGGATAGGTCTCCGAGAGGGAGTTCCAGTTGACCCAGGGTCGTGGTGTGTTATCCGGATAGGAGCACACTAGGTTGTCTCGGGTGTATATGGTTGGAAGGGGTACCTTGGTGGGTTGTTCTATGAACACGCCAGGGGTAGTACCCATAGGCGTATAGCCGAGGACATGGCGTGGTATTGGTAGCTACCATCTCGCATGTCGTAGTTGCTCTGATATATTCCCCCTTTCTCTAAATCCCTTGCTTTATCCCATTTTATAACAGTGGTGTTGTTTTTATGCTATTGATATACATCAAAGTGAACCATTGGGCGGAGTTTTCTCCAGAACCTCTTGGTTACTGAGATATATCCGTATATCTCACCCCGTCTCGGGGCATTATTTCAAGGTGTACCAGTGGATATGCAGCAGCGGGCGAGAAGCCCGCATGATGACGAGTGGAGCAGTGGTGTAGAGTTTAGCTATCATGTCATTTTAGTTTATGGATTTATTTGGCAAGTGAAGTGTAATGTGTAAATAATTGTAGTTTAAAGTTAAAGTTGTAAATGTAAATGTAATCCAGTGTTGTAAATGTACCATGGATGTATGTAATATGATGGAAGGGCTTTAGGCCTATTATAGGTTTATGATTATCCGTATTATATTTTATGCATGAAATTAAAAGTAAATTGTTTATGTTTTAAATGTATATTGGATTGGGTTGTAAGTGCCCCCAAGGCGTTGTTGGACCTTGTGTGTGCCACCCATTGGATTTTGCTGGATTTCAGGTGTATTAGTGTTGTTAAACAGGTTATGCAAATTTGGGGATTTTAGGAAATACAAAGGAAACTCTGGCGAATTTTCTGTAGAATTGGAAGTTTTTTGGTGAACTTTGGAGGAGCGTATCTCTATCCATAGTGGTCCGATGGGGACGTGCCATACGCCATTTTGAAGCTTAAGATGTCCCCTACGTTGTGTCAAAAGCCTAGGTTCATTGGTGGTGTGCGCAGCCCATGGGGGCTGTTGTCACACACTGCCCTGTTCTGTCCTGTTTTAGTGGGCAGATTTGGGGTAGTTTTGAGAAATTAATTCCCGCTTCGTTACTTGGTCAAATTAAGCATACGATATATCAAATCGAAGTTCGAGGTGTCTAGTTTATGGTGTAAAAGTTTGAGAGCCATTGGTTGGGCGGTTAGGTATAGTTTATTCCATGAAGATTGTAGGTTTCAGGCTGTTTTGGAGTTGGTATGCAATGTTGTTCGTCCATCTTCAAACGGCGATAACCGGAGCTCACGAGCTCGGAATCGAGTGTGTGATAGCTTTTTAGAAAGGTAATTGAATAAGGAAAAAAGATAACCTGGAATCTAAGTTTGTAGTTTTATTTTGTGTTCGTGGAAAAACAAATTAGCAAATCCGGTTAAGTGGTAAAAACATAAAAGAAAGGAATTGGCTAAGTGGGTTTATGGGAACCCCTTAGTGTCTTGTATGTAGTAGATTAAAGTGTATAAACAATTTAAGTAAGTCTTCCGCTAGTGTTACAGTTGCGATCACAACTTTTAATTATTACGCTTTTTATGTTTCAACTGTTCGCGTGATAAAAGGAAAAAAGTTTACTCGCATTTTTATAAATGAACTGTTGTGATTGTAGCTGCGCTTAATATCATAATTAATGTTAACAATACCGGTGTACAACGGGCTGTTACAGTTGTTTCTAGTGTATGTAAATGCAATAAAGTAGTCTAATACTTTGACATACGTATGTATATGCACTGGGTGTGGCATAGGGTGGTGTTTCCCTATGTTTTGTATGTTGCATGACGATGCATAATTCATACTTGGTAATTTAGCTGACCATTAGGACTATATGCATCTGAGTATAGTTAGGACCAATGGCGGATGCATAAATTATTGTTTATGTCTGCACATTTAATGACGGGGGTTCGGGGGCAGTGCCCCGAAAAAATTTTTATATTTTTTTTTAAATGCATTAAAAAACAAAAAATATAAATAGGAAAAAAAAACTTCAACTTAACATAAATCATTATTCCCAAGACCTTTTTTTTATCAAGCTGATTTGTTGTATGGCATCATAAAATATATGTCATCCCATTTCATTTCATCATATTCCATTTATTTCCATTCTATCTTTCATTATATATCCAAGCAAAGTCTAATTTAATCAACATCATACTTTACCACTATACTTAAAAACAAAAATTCAAAAATTCCTGTCCGCAAGTGCAGACACCTGCTACCAAGCAGGTCTGCCTCTGCTTAGGACAAAATGAAAGTTCGAGGGATATCTCTTAGAGATGTTTGACACACTAAATGGATATATATTTACTACATTATTTAATATTATGCTATTATACTGTGAGTGAACTATCGGGTAGAGAGATGCTCCAAAGACCCCTGATTTACTGAGGTATATTCATATATTTTACCTTGTATTGTGGGTACCCTTTTTCAGATACAGATGTTGTAGGAGCCTCTAGTGCAATTGGCCATACTTGAGCTAGATTGGCATATGATGATGCTACATTCTTTTAGTTATGCATGTCATTTAGTAGTTCCCATGTATATGATTTACATTTGATAGTCATTCAATATGTATACATCATGCTTTATTTTGGTGGACTTAGTCTATGCTCATCTTCTTTGGTATCTCATGTTGTTGATGGGGGAGCCAATGATACAGATTCCAATAAAGGTGAAATTCATATTTAGATATTTGTTATCCTTTTTCCTTGTATTTAAATTCTTTTTATATTCATATATTCTAATATATTATTAAAAAATTCTTAAATGGGTATTGTAACAGTCTGTTACGTACCGGTATTGTTAACATTGATTATGATATTAAGCACAATTACAATCACAGTAATTGAGTTAATTAAATTACATGCAACTTTTTTCTTTTAACACTTTCCTTTTAGTAAACAATAACCTTTTCCGTAATTAATTAAGACAACACTATAATTGTAAATGCAATTTGCGGAATCAATCAGTTTACTAACATCTCTAATCTTTCTTTTCACTCAATTCATTTAAACTTATCATGTTACTCTCACATCTTACCATGTTATAGTGCTTTACATTAGCTGTAACAGCCCGTTGTACACCGGTATGTTAACATTGATTATGATATTAAGCGCAGTTACAATCACAGTGATTAGGTTAATTAAATTACGGGCAAATTTTTCTTTTAACATATTCCTTTTCTTTTACATAAACACTTATTCCGTAATCAATTAAAACCACACTATAATTGTAAATGCCATTCGCGGAATCATACACTTTTCTAACATCATAACTCATTCTTTTTACTCAATTCATTTAAACTCACCATCTTACTCTCATCTTTTACCAAGTTGTAGTCTTTTACGTTGTCTACGCGTGGTTTCAAACCACGTATCATTTGGAGTTCTACCCATCAAGTTATACCCCTTTCATTTAGTCTAGAAAAACCTGAATTTTCAAAATTTACACTGTGGTAATCGATTACCAGAGGGTGGTAATCGATTACCACCTGTCAAAAATGAGGCAGTAGCCAATTTTCTCATTCCTCTGTTCTGGTAATCGATTACCAGCTTTGGGTAATCGATTACCTCACATGGTAATCGATTACCAAAGGCCAGTAATCGATTACCAGTGCAGACAGTAGCTGATTTTTCGTCCCCTGTTGCATGGTAATCGATTACCATGCTTGGGTAATCGATTACTATGCAGCAAAATGACAGATTACAGCATTTTTGAGCCCCAATAAGGGTGTGTAATCCATCCCTATCCCCTTGGTACTCCACATAACACATAATCATGTCCTAATGTTGGCTCTAGGCCCTTCCATCATGCATTTTCCTTAAGTTTAATATCAATTACATCATTCTCAAATCAATGGCCATTTACATGTAACCATGGACCATTTTTACAACATTACACATAAGACTTCAAGGCTATGAATGTGGCAATGGACAAGTCCCATGCTCACTCAAAATATACAGATATCCAAGCCATGAATAATAAAACATAAACAAGACTTAGCATATGACCATGAACACTAACAAAAGCATGGAAAATGACATCATGCAATATGTTCATGACCTAAGTCTCAAAATACTAATGGTATGCTATGTGCACTCCATAAACTCCTCCAAAAAGCCATGCAATCCCAATGCACCGCATGCCAATCCAACGTCCACTATACGGGCTTCTTGCCCGAAGCTCCTCCCGGCTCATAGTGACCTGAAATGTGGTCCCCCAAACACGGGGTGAGATATACGGATATATCTCAGTAAACCAATGGAGCTAGAGGCTCTCTCCACTCCATGGCTCACTAAAATGTATCAAAATGACATAATATGGCATGCAAGTAAAACAATATCACCATCCACCTGGAGACACCCAAGAACATCCATTCATGGATTCATGTTCAAGGACTCCATCATATAACTCCCGAGACAATCCTAGAGCTTCTCCCATGGTTGAGAAAACTCCATGGCCAACCCAACCGGAACTCCTCAGAGACCTATCCGGCGGATGTCCCACGTTTGGCTCATCCTGGAGCCGCTCCCATGAGTCGACCCCATGGCATTCCAACTGGTATTTCGCCATCGAAATGTTCCAGCGGATGTCCAAACCCAACACACGTCAACTGGCCAGTGACCAAACAATTTTCACAGAACACAAGCAATATGCATACAAGCACAAAACACATCATGTCATCACTACAAAATCCAACCACAACCTTCCTCTAGGTGTGGTGGAGCTCACTAGGGATTAAACCCAAGTTCCAAGAGTTTACCTCAATGCTTAGCAACACCGTTCCAAACGTATGCTCCAAATCAACTTTTCTCAAATCCAACCGTGTGAGGCACCCTACAACAATCATCAAATCCCAATTACACAAAAACTCATTTTTCATCAAAATTCCTCAAAATTCTCTAAGTTAAAAACCTAGATTTTTCACCAAAATTTAACATAGCATTTCTAGCTTACAAACATGATTCTAAGGCCTTTTCATCTAATAGCATTTTTCCATTTGGGCTCTCTATCATCACACATCTAAAATCAAAGGTTTGAACACATATTCATAGATCTAAGGATTCAACTATCAAAAGACCACAAATATACTTACAATGGGTAGTATGATCACCACCAAGGCTTCACTAAACCATTTGAAACTCAAAACTCCAAGAAATCTCAAAAAACATACATGGGTCGGATCTGATTTTGCTTGGAACGCGGCCAAAGAGATGGATTCAAGGCTTCTAGGTGCTACCAATGGCTTTGGAACGTTGTTTACGATAGATTTCGACACCAAAATCAAGTGATTCGGTGGAGAAATGACGAAATGGTGAAAATGGGAAGGAAATGGTGTTTGGCCTCTTCTTGACACAGAGAGCGCGCGAGGGAGATGGAGAGAAAGAAGGAAAGAAGGAAAGAAAAAGGAGGTGGGGCCAAGTGACTTCGGTCACACGGGTCCCACACGCGATCTAACTTTAACTCCGATAAAATTTCCGATCACAAATCCTTAATCTAAATATTTTTCCAGTCCATAACATATTTTTCTTTCTCCAAAATAATGATAAAATTTTCACACCTATCGGTACACTCACACCTCAGTATTTTAACACTAAAAAATTCACTATTCATCAATTTTTTCCAAATTTGCCTATTCACTCAATTTTCCGCCCTGATTCCATTTCCAGCATTACTTTTGTCATTTGAAATCTCTAACTCAATATTTAAGCCTCCTAACACACGGTTGGCAAATTACAATTTTGCCCTTTTTGCCCCTTTTGGCCATAATACTTGGATTTTCACTAATCCACCAATTTTCATCTCACAATATATCATTAAAATAAACATTTAAATATTTGAGGTGTTATATTCACCCCACCTTTTTGAAATTTTGTCCGCAAAATTAAATCATACCTGCTCACTAACTCAGGATACAGCCGGAGAATCTCGTCCTCCCGCTCCCAAGTAGCCTCCTCAGGTGTGCGGCCTTCCCACTGAATCTTCAGCATGGGAATCACTTTACTTCTCAATCGCTTTTCACTGCGATCCAACACTGCAATAGGACCAACGGGAGTCTTCAAGTTCTCCCTGATTTCAATGTCATCCGGCATCACCACATGTGACTCATCCGGAACATAACGTCGCAACTGCGACACATGAAAGACATCATGTAAATTAGACAACTGAGGGGGTAAGGCAAGCTGATAGGCCACCAATCCTACTCTTTTCATAATCTGATATGGCCCAATGAATCGTGGACTCAGCTTCCTCACACCCAACGCACGGCCAACACCTGTGACCGGCGACAAACGTACAAATACATGGTCACCTTCCTCAAATTCCAGCGGTCTATGCTTATTGTCATAATAGCTCTTCTGCCGATTCTGTGCCTGTTTCAACTTTTCTCTGATCATTTCGATTTGCACTGTCGTTTCCTGCACAAAATCCGGACCAAATCTTTCTTTATCGCCTACCTCAGTCCAACAAGTGGGCGTACGACACCTCCTGCCATACAAAACCTCATATGGTGCCATACCCAGACTGGAATGAAAACTGTTATTATAAGAAAATTCCACCAGTGGTAAGTACCTATCCCAGGCATTACCCTGTTCCAGTGTGCAAGCTCTCAACATATCCTCAAGTGTCTGTATGGTCCTCTCAGTCTGACCATCAGTCTGCGGGTGATAAGCAGTGCTCAGCCGGAGCTGAGTGCCAAAAGCCTGCTGCAAAGCTCCCCAAAATCGTGAAGTAAACTTCGGGTCCCGATCACTCACAATGCTAATCGGTATCCCATGGAGTCTAACAATCTCCTTCACATAAAGTGTTGCCAACTTTTCTGTAGTGTAATCCACTCGTACTGGTAGAAAATGTGCAGACTTCGTAAGTCGGTCCACAATAACCCAAATCGAATCATAACCAGCTTGAGTTCTCGGCAATCCAACAACAAAATCCATAGAAATACTTTCCCATTTCCATTCAGGTATATCCAGCGGCTGAAGTAATCCAGCAGGTTTCTGATGCTCTATTTTCACTTTCTGGCAAACCAAGCACTTAGACACGTACTCGGCAACATCTCTTTTCATACCAGGCCACCAGAACTTAACTTTCAAATCTTGGTACATCTTTGTGGCACCTGGGTGGATAGCATATTGACCCTTATGGGCCTCAGTCATAACTTCCTCAGCAAGTTCCTTGGGCACAACAATCCTGCCCTGATATAATAGTAGTCCTTGTTCATTCACAGATATGCCACTCTGGCCTTTCAAATACTTTATACTCTCATTGCGAATCTGAGTCTCTTTAATCTTCTCGTGCAGCTCGTTTTCAATCCGAGTCAACTCCATATCACACATTCTTCCTGCAAAGAAATCCGTTATTTTCATATCACGGAATTGCTCAATCACTTCATTGTCCCACATCATCATATGAGATAAGTTAACAGACTTCCTACTCAATGCATCTGCCACAACATTGGCCTTTCCCGGGTGGTATTTCAGCTCAAAGTCATAATCTTTCAAAAATTCAACCCATCTACGCTGCCTCATATTCAGCTCCTTCTGATCAAATAAATATTTCAAGCTTTTATGGTCGCTGAACACAGCAAACTTCATCCCATACAGAAAATGCCTCCAAATTTTCAAGGCAAAAACAATAGCAGCCAATTCTAAGTCATGCGTCGGATAATTTTCTTCATGCGGCCTTAACTGCCTAGACGCATATGCAATCACTTTTCCTTCCTGCATCAACACGCTCCCTAAACCTTTCTTAGAAGCATCACAATATAGCACAAACTCACCCTCCGGATCAGGTAGAGTCAACACCGGAGCAGTAGTCAATTTCTCTTTCAGTAACAGAAAACAGTCCTCACATTCCTGGGTCCACACAAAAGGAGTATCCTTTCGTGTCAATCGAGTCAACGGCAGAACCATTGCAGAGAATCCCTGTATAAAACGGCGATAATAGCCAGCAAGCCCCAGAAAACTTCTAATTTCGGTCACAGTCTTTGGTCGTTCCCAGTCACTTACCGCTTCAATCTTGCTTGGATCCACTGCAACACCACTTGCAGAAATAACATGACCCAAAAATTGCACCTCAGACAACCAGAATTCACACTTAGACGGTTTAGCATATAGTTTCTTGTCTTTCAACACCTGCAACACAGTCCTCAAATGGTCCATGTGCTCCTCTTTACTCTTAGAATAGATCAAAATGTCATCAATGAACACAATTACAAACTGGTCCAAATACGGTTTAAAAATGCGGTTCATATAGTCCATGAACACCGCCGGGGCATTAGTAAGCCCGAAAGGAATCACTTGATATTCAAAATGTCCATATCTGGATCGGAAAGCTGTTTTAGGTACATCCTCCGGTTTAATCCGAATCTGGTGATATCCGGACCGGAGATCAATCTTTGAAAATACACAGGCACCCCTCAACTGATCTAATAAATCATCAATACGCGGTAATGGGTACCGGTTCTTAACAGTCACTTTATTCAGCTGTCGGTAGTCAGTGCACAATCTCATGCTACCATCCTTTTTCTTTACAAATATCACCGGTGCTCCCCACGGAGACACACTCGGCCTAATAAAATTCTTCGCAGACAATTCTTCGATGTGTTTCTTCAACTCAGCCAACTCAAGTGGCGACATCCGGTATGGAGCCAAAGAGATCGGCCCCACACCAGGCAATAAATCAATTGAGAATTCAATCTCTCTCTCAGGCGGGAATTCCGGTATCTCATCCGGAAATACATCTTCAAACTCATTAACCACTGGTATAGCAGAAATCTCTTCCTTTTTATCACCCACCAATCCGCCCAACAAAACATAACCCAGATCTCCAGCCTTCAAGGCTTTCACAGTCTGACTGACAGATAAATACAAAGACGGACAAACAGACGGCCTCTCGTGAGATAGCAACAACCTCTTTCCGCAACAATCAATCATTGCGCAGTTCCGAGACAACCAGTCCATCCCCAAGATTAAATTGACAGAGGCCAGGGGTAAGATAATTAAATCAATGGTATAACCCCTGCCTAAATAAGTAAACTTCACATCTTCACAGATCCAAGACGACTCACTAACCTCTCCTGTAGCAGTAGTAATACGCATCGGAGGAACCATCCGCGTTACCTTTAAGTCCAACGCCTTAGCCACATAGTCCGCCACAAATGAATGTGTTGCTCCCGAATCAAACAACACAGATAAATCAACATTAGAGAGAAAAATTATACCTTTAACCAGATTCGGAGCCTTTTCAGTATGTTGAGCATTTGTAGTATAGACTCGTCCCACAGTAGGAACAGCCGTAATAGGAGTAGCAGCAGTAGTAATAGCTGGCGGCAAGGCCTGCAGATTCGCAGCCTGCCCCGAAGAAGACGGACACTCTCTAGCAAAGTGGCCATTCCGACCACACTTAAAACAAGACAATGGACTAGCACCACACACACCTTTGTGGTATTTCCCACACTTCCCACATCGTGGGGTAAAATATCTGTCCGAAGCACCACCACCACCAGTGTTTCCACCCCTCTTGAACTGACCAGGAGGCTGCCTCACATGCAACCCCCTACCCCTGTTGTTATTGTTGAAGCCTCCTCTATTAATGTTTCCAGAAGGACCAGGTGTCCTCTTGATTTCTTGCTCTTTTACCTTATCCGATTTTGGATACCTCCCATAGACAGTCTCGACCCTTTTGCACTGGGTCACCAAATCAGCAAAGTTTCTTACCGCTGTATTTGACATTCTCTTAGCAATCTTCTCACTCAGCCCTCTTTGAAATTTAGCTGACAAGAATTCCGGAGTAGGTAGAGTACCTCCATAATTAGCAAACTTCACAAGTTCATTAAATTTCGCCACATAGGCATCCACAGTCATAACTCCCTGTACCAACTTATCAAATTCACCTTGCTTTGCCTCCCGAACATCGCGGGGAAAGTATTCTTCATGGAATAATCCTTCAAACAAAGTCCAAGTCAGAACCTCACCCTGAATAATAAATGGGCGAGACACATTGTCCCACCACTCCTGGGCATCACCCTCCAGCATATAAACAGAATATAACAACTTCTGCGGATCTTGGCATCTCATAACCTGAAAAATCTTGTCCATACCCCTCAACCAAGCAGTGACCTCCTTTGGGTCCCTTGACCCCAGAAATGCGGGTGGCTTATGTTTCCTAAAGGATATGAGCCTACGCTCATCATCAGCATTATCAAGCACCTGCCCAGCAGCCCCAGTAGATTGGGCAACAGATGATGGATCAGGAATATAACTAGGATCAGTGGTAGTATGATGACTAGCCTCACCAGTGTGGTGACTAGCCCCACTCTCCCCCTGTTGAGGAGTAACAGATGGCGTCGGTGTAGGAGTCACCGTAGCCGTATGTGGAGGTGTATTCTCCCTCCTAGGACGACCTCTATCCGCCCTCATCTCAGCCATAAAGGCCTGCATCATATCCTGATTAGCTTTCATCAGGTTCTCTGTCATATTTCTATTTGCAACCGTTTCCGCCTGCAGAGCATTCAGTGCTGCAGTGACCGGATCCGGTGGCAAAGGACCTGCACCACGTGCCCCACGGCGACCTCGTGCCCTACTCATGATATCTGTACATGTAACACAAAGGAATGAGTTGATCAGACCCACACTGAGGAATCACATATACATTAATCATAAATAGTTCACAGATAGCTATGACACACAAGATACAACATACACAAACAATCAGAGTTCCCTAAACAAAACTGCTCTGATACCATAAAATGTAACAGCCCGTTGTACACCGGTATGTTAACATTGATTATGATATTAAGCGCAGTTACAATCACAGTGATTAGGTTAATTAAATTACGGGCAAATTTTTCTTTTAACATATTCCTTTTCTTTTACATAAACACTTTTTCCGTAATCAATTAAAACCACACTATAATTGTAAATGCCATTCGCGGAATCATACACTTTTCTAACATCATAACTCATTCTTTTTACTCAATTCATTTAAACTCACCATCTTACTCTCATCTTTTACCAAGTTGTAGTCCTTTACGTTGTCTACGCGTGGTTTCAAACCACGTATCATTTGGAGTTCTACCCATCAAGTTATACCCCTTTCATTTAGTCTAGAAAAACCTGAATTTTCAAAATTTACACTGTGGTAATCGATTACCAGAGGGTGGTAATCGATTACCACCTGTCAAAAATGAGGCAGTAGCCAATTTTCTCATTCCTCTGTTCTGGTAATCGATTACCAGCTTTGGGTAATCGATTACCTCACATGGTAATCGATTACCAAAGGCCAGTAATCGATTACCAGTGCAGACAGTAGCTGATTTTTCGTCCCCTGTTGCATGGTAATCGATTACCATGCTTGGGTAATCGATTACTATGCAGCAAAATGACAGATTACAGCATTTTTGAGCCCCAATAAGGGTGTGTAATCCATCCCTATCCCCTTGGTACTCCACATAACACATAATCATGTCCTAATGTTGGCTCTAGGCCCTTCCATCATGCATTTTCCTTAAGTTTAATATCAATTACATCATTCTCAAATCAATGGCCATTTACATGTAACCATGGACCATTTTTACAACATTACACATAAGACTTCAAGGCTATGAATGTGGCAATGGACAAGTCCCATGCTCACTCAAAATATACAGTTATCCAAGCCATGAATAATAAAACATAAACAAGACTTAGCATATGACCATGAACACTAACAAAAGCATGGAAAATGACATCATGCAATATGTTCATGACCTAAGTCTCAAAATACTAATGGTATGCTATGTGCACTCCATAAACTCCTCCAAAAAGCCATGCAATCCCAATGCACCGCATGCCAATCCAACGTCCACTATACGGGCTTCTTGCCCGAAGCTCCTCCCGGCTCATAGTGACCTGAAATGTGGTCCCCCAAACACGGGGTGAGATATACGGATATATCTCAGTAAACCAATGGAGCTAGAGGCTCTCTCCACTCCATGGCTCACTAAAATGTATCAAAATGACATAATATGGCATGCAAGTAAAACAATATCACCATCCACCTGGAGACACCCAAGAACATCCATTCATGGATTCATGTTCAAGGACTCCATCATATAACTCCCGAGACAATCCTAGAGCTTCTCCCATGGTTGAGAAAACTCCATGGCCAACCCAACCGGAACTCCTCAGAGACCTATCCGGCGGATGTCCCACGTTTGGCTCATCCTGGAGCCGCTCCCATGAGTCGACCCCATGGCATTCCAACTGGTATTTCGCCATCGAAATGTTCCAGCGGATGTCCAAACCCAACACACGTCAACTGGCCAGTGACCAAACAATTTTCACAGAACACAAGCAATATGCATACAAGCACAAAACACATCATGTCATCACTACAAAATCCAACCACAACCTTCCTCTAGGTGTGGTGGAGCTCACTAGGGATTAAACCCAAGTTCCAAGAGTTTACCTCAATGCTTAGCAACACCGTTCCAAACGTATGCTCCAAATCAACTTTTCTCAAATCCAACCGTGTGAGGCACCCTACAACAATCATCAAATCCCAATTACACAAAAACTCATTTTTCATCAAAATTCCTCAAAATTCTCTAAGTTAAAAACCTAGATTTTTCACCAAAATTTAACATAGCATTTCTAGCTTACAAACATGATTCTAAGGCCTTTTCATCTAATAGCATTTTTCCATTTGGGCTCTCTATCATCACACATCTAAAATCAAAGGTTTGAACACATATTCATAGATCTAAGAAATCAACTATCAAAAGACCACAAATATACTTACAATGGGTAGTATGATCACCACCAAGGCTTCACTAAACCATTTGAAACTCAAAACTCCAAGAAATCTCAAAAAACATACATGGGTCGGATCTGATTTTGCTTGGAACGCGGCCAAAGAGATGGATTCAAGGCTTCTAGGTGCTACCAATGGCTTTGGAACGTTGTTTACGATAGATTTCGACACCAAAATCAAGTGATTCGGTGGAGAAATGACGAAATGGTGAAAATGGGAAGGAAATGGTGTTTGGCCTCTTCTTGACACAGAGAGCGCGCGAGGGAGATGGAGAGAAAGAAGGAAAGAAGGAAAGAAAAAGGAGGTGGGGCCAAGTGACTTCGGTCACACGGGTCCCACACGCGATCTAACTTTAACTCCGATAAAATTTCCGATCACAAATCCTTAATCTAAATATTTTTCCAGTCCATAACATATTTTTCTTTCTCCAAAATAATGATAAAATTTTCACACCTATCGGTACACTCACACCTCAGTATTTTAACACTAAAAAATTCACTATTCATCAATTTTTTCCAAATTTGCCTATTCACTCAATTTTCCGCCCTGATTCCATTTCCAGCATTACTTTTGTCATTTGAAATCTCTAACTCAATATTTAAGCCTCCTAACACACGGTTGGCAAATTACAATTTTGCCCTTTTTGCCCCTTTTGGCCATAATACTTGGATTTTCACTAATCCACCAATTTTCATCTCACAATATATCATTAAAATAAACATTTAAATATTTGAGGTGTAATGAGAAATTATAATTTTTCATCTTAACAAAATCCTTTAATTTTATTCCCTCAGATAAATTTGGAGCTTTCCGGTTGTTCGGAAAAACACTGCTTTAAGCTACAGCGCGCTCCGTTGACAAACTTCCACAAATTGACTTAAATCCCTCAAATATTATCAGAAATCATATTTCCTATTTCTATGGACCATTTAAAATCAATATTTGAAACCTAGAGCTCAAAATTCCACTGGCACATTTTACGGTGCAATCTGACTGCGGTATTTTTACCCGCGAAAAAACACTATTCACTGATTTTTCTGAAACTTGCCTATCCACTCAATTTTTCGTTCTGAATCCATTTGCAGGCTTATTTTTATCTTCCTAGGGTTGCATGTTGGCTAATTACCGTTTTGCCCTTTCTTTGTATTTTGGCCTAATCTTTGGGATTTTCACTAATCCTTCACTTAATTACTCACTTAACACTTTAATTACTTAATTTAGAATTGTGAGGTGTTATAATCACCCCACCTTTTAGAATTTTGTCCGCAAAATTACATCTTAACGGTCCCGTAACACGGGGTGTAATCGAAAATCTCATTTCTGTGGTATCCATGATTACTTAGTCCTTCACAAACTTGATAACTTCGGGTATCTGACCCCTTAACTCATTATAACTTTCACTGTTTCCTTAAACCACTGTTGCTTTTTCACTCACTGTAATTCATCATATACTCATTTTACACTAGTCATTTATGGCGCCACGACCTTCAATTCGCAATACTTTAAGCTCTTCACGGCTTACGGTTACACTTTCACCAATTCATCGGTAATAGACGACCACATTACAATTTGTTTGTCTCACTTCATCTCATTTTCATCTTCATCTATCTTTCTGACCCAATGTCGTCCCCAAAAATCTCTAGTTGTTTCCATAATAGACTAACTGTTTTCATATATCTTCACACTTTCTTTAGCACTTTACTCTTTTCGATGTCCTCACTGTTTCAACCATACCCAGACATACGAATCCTTTCCATTACTGTTACTACTCTTATGATTTATCTGTTTTCTTAGCTTCCACCGAAGCAAATCCTTTCTAGTTTCCAGGGCACTTTTTCGTTTCCTACAGTTCCGACTCACGTTAAATTCTATACTTATATACTTTATTTTTCTTTGTCATGTGTCTTTACCTCTTCTTAGGTACTTATAACCATATCTTTCTCTTCATTATACGAAATTCACAATTCTCACAATAGTTGATCTCTTCAATTAACCCTTTAAGATCTTTTAACCACACACACTCCTGAATCTTTACATCTACTAATCATATTCATAATTTACTTTCACTGTTACTCTTTTCATTAACTGAACCATCTCAACTTTATCCACTCAGTCAGCTCAATTCCATACTCAGACCTCTCACGGTCTAAACAAAACACTCATCAATGACCTCAATATCGAGGACTCATGCTTAATATTTTCACCCACTAACTATTTTCGACTTTCATTCCACTCCGATATTACAACTTAACCTTATGTTCCACTCATTTATACATCTTTCTCGTAATCATCATCATTTAATCCTGGATGTTAAACTCAAAACACTATTACTTTACAGCTTTACTCACTTCCACTAAACACTTTGGAACGAATCAATTTCCGACCCACTTCACTATTAACTGATGGACTATTCAAAGTGCCATACCACTCATATACAAGTCCTATTCTCTAGGAATCCTTGACACTCAATTATCAATTCACTTAAAATTCATTCCATCATTGACACTACTTCTACACTTTACCACCGGTTGGTATATCAGTCTCTCAGAATATTCAAAGTTACCACAAACACTCATCCATACGTCATTAGTACTTAATCAGAACATCATCAACACTGTGCATTTTCCACACACTTCCACCTTAAGTAGCATATGCGATTATATATAACACTTCTCAATCTACTTTACCAGCAAAACCAAGCTATTCACTTTTGGTAATCAATTACAACTATAGTTCCATCTATTAATACACGTTCGTACTTGACTCTATTTCAATTTATCTTTTCCTTAGGGCTAACAACTCACTGTTTTAACCTGAAATCTTGATCATCACTAGCCTTCCTAGAAGGACACTTACTCAATCTGTCAACTTTAACTCACGTGATCATCCCTTTTTGGTCATAAGACGAGGGTTCCAGCTAACTTACTACCTCACTTAGAGACAAAATTTATTTCATCAGACTTACTTTACACCCACAATAGTGCTTCACTATCACACTTCGAAGTTCTTGCACACTAAGCCACAACTCTTATATCCAAATCTGACATACTATTGTCCATTTACAAATATATGACCTCGCATCTTGCGTTAACCATATGGAAAAACTCTCCCAATACAGTGGGTAACAACATTCACAGGTTTAACCCCTCGAGCTCTTGCTGTCCTAAGGGCCCCAGATGTCATGACCCACCGATCAGAGAATCCACCCATATGATCCATGCCGTAAAAATGACTTACTACTAGCTATCCCTATTCTAAGGCATCCCCCAAATGTTTCTTCTTTGTGCATTTACATAAATTATCTTTACCATACTGTCCGTTACACCAATGTGGAACACTTCCTCGTTTCTCATTACTCATATCAAATACGACTAGTCTCCGGGAACTTAACCCGTACAGAGATAGCTATACGCTCCTAACACATAGGCCCCACTGAGATCTTCCTACTATCAATTCATATTACATGCACCCAGTGTACAAAGAAATTTATACTTCATAATATATCTGCACATAATGGCAAAACTGGCACTCCGTACACTCCAGATCACACATGGACCCAGTCCATTTGGTGTCTGTATCACCTCTGTATATAACATCAAAACTGTTTTGTATTACCACATGGGCTGCTCCCATAATCTTAGTAGTAGTGGTATAATATACACCTGTTACATATAAGTTATTTCACCTTACTCTCTCGTGTCATTCTTCTCACTAGTAGTTTACTTTCGTTTCGGTTACCCCTCTGACCTGGTTTATAACATAGTCATTGTTATAATAATCCACATTCTCTTCATAATTTCGTACACGTTTTCTAACTCTTAATAGTTCCTTCTGTCTTGTTACCGTTCAATCCATAGTCCGTTATCTCTCCCTTGCTTATTCTTCTCATAGATTGTTTACTCTTTCACTTTGACTGTTCACTTGCCATGGTTCATAACATAATTTCTATTCCATAATTCCTAAATCTTCTCAAAGTTCTGAACACATCTCACATCTCTTAGTATAAGTTTCATATTTCCCATCACACAGGGATCTTCTAATCATTTCCGTCGAATCACAGAGGACTACTTCACCTCAATCCTTGCACTGAAATTTACATTAACCCTTTGCACTCAAAAATACTCGTCCGTTCTTGCACTGATAATTATACCTCAGCTCACTAACAAATCTTATCATT
Source organism: Gastrolobium villosum (assembly GCA_032173675.1). NCBI lineage: Eukaryota > Viridiplantae > Streptophyta > Magnoliopsida > Fabales > Fabaceae > Gastrolobium > Gastrolobium villosum. The sequence continues at coordinate 1,464 of JAVKPL010007804.1, read as the reverse complement.
TTCATCTTGTCATTACACATTAACTCCTTTGCTGACCACATAATTCTGCACTCTCTGCACACTTTACACATCAGTTCTTTCATTAACCTCTTACTTTTGCACTGTATTGTCACTTGGTTCGTATACTAATCACTTGATTTCACATTAAGTTTTACATTCATTCATTTACTAATCATACCATCTCACCTTATTGTTATACAACAATAACTCGCAAAATCACGCCATCGTTCTAGTCCATTGCCTGCTACGGCTCACATAACATACACTCAATACTGTAGAACAACTCATCAGTTTTCCTGATCACTTCCACCCTTGGTGGTTGTAGAATGTCTCTTTACCTTGAAAATACCTTTACTCCGTCTGTCACTCCATATCAAATACCAATATTTTCAAAAACGCACTACTATTAGTAGTACTTATATATATACCACAAGATCATAATTTCTTTACAATTCTCATTATTGTCTTACCCATGACTGTACATCTCAACCATCCTGTTCCTTTATTACGGATACGTCTGCCAATTTGAGTCGACATCCACTAACTGCAATAGTGCCTTCATGGTACATATATCTTGCGTCATCCATGGCGGTTCCTTCACTTTTCCTCATACATATTACACATAATAATATGCACATAATTAGTTCACCTCACTTGTGTTCAGTCAACACTATCTCTTTATTGAATTCACTCCCATATTTCAGTATCTCTCACATTACCAATCTACTAGCATCATACTTTCACGTGGTCAAACCTCGTAGGATTACTCATCAAATATTCTATTTGTTTCTCTGCTTGAACCATCCCAATTCATTCAGGTGCACCGCACTTGTCCTGGTCTCATAACCGCTAATCAAACATTACGTATTTAACTCACACATACGCATATCTGTTCCCTACGCATATCTGTTCCCTTTTCTCAATAATTCTTCAGGTTCAAAACCTCTCGTCTTGATGAAGTCTATTCACCAAGACCACTTGTACGTACTTGTCTTACTATACTACACATATACTTGGAATTTCACCAATCTCATAAGCTCATCTCTGTTATATGTTTACCTTTCATAGTACTGCAAAGTTCATCTATGCTCATATTGTACATATCATAAATTGTACACCACTGTTGCTTATAATACACTTTTCTCTTGACTTTCATCGAAGTCAGATATAATATTCATGTATGTTCTTTTATGCCTTCTAATATTCACACTTGACTTACTGCCGTCCTTTGTCCATGGAGCAGTTAACACTGCAACCACAACATCAGGCTAAAGACTCACACTCGGTGCTTCAAGGTTACTACGCAGGCTTCTTACGATGACCACACATGTAACACAAAGGAATGGGTTGATCAGACCCACACTAAGGAATTACATATACAGTAATCGATAAGAATCTACATACAACTATGTAGCATATAACACATCTATATATATATTATCAGAGTTCCCTAACAAAACTGCT
>JAVKPL010007803.1:0-31252 GCA_032173675.1 Gastrolobium villosum | reverse complement strand
AAATATCATATACTCGATGTGGGACTTCTATACTACTATTCTAAACTATCATTTACAACACTCCCCTATTCTAAACTATCATTTACAGCATATAAGTCATATGCACCAAGCTTGTTACAAATAAACTCTATTCGAGGGCCCCTCAAAGATTTTGTAAACACATCTGCTAATTGCTCATTAGAGGGTACAAAGCTAGTTTTAATTTCACCAGCAAGAATCTTTTCTCGAACAAAGTGACAATCTATTTCTATATGTTTGGTTCTTTCATGAAACACTGGATTTGATGAAATGTGTAGAGCTGCTTGATTATCACAAATGAGAGTTGCATGTCCAGTGTCTCCAAACTTAAGCTCTCTGAGAAGTTGTTTAAGCCAGATGAGCTCGCAAGTAGTAGTCGCCATGGAGCGGTATTCTGCTTCAGCACTTGATCTGGCAACTACGCTTTGTTTCTTACTTTTCCAGGAAATCAAGTTGCCTCCAACAAAGACACAATACCCAGAAGTAGATCTCCTATCAGTTGGACAACCAGCCCAATCAGCATCACAGTACCCAACCAATTTATCATGACCTTTATCTTCATATTCAAGGCCTTTTCCTGGAGATGCCTTGATATACTTAAGAATACGAATGACTGCATTCCAATGTTCTTGACATGGAGAATTGAGAAATTGACTGACAACACTAACTGCAAAGGAAATATCAGGCCGAGTGACTGTGAGGTAGTTCAATTTTCCAACCAATCTTCTATACTGCTCAGGATCTGAAAAGGGCTCCCCCTGATTTGGTAGAAGCTTGATACTTGGATCCATAGGAGTTTCAACAGATTTTGAATTTAACAGAGCAGTTTCTTCAAGAATATCCAGAGCATATTTCCTCTGAGATATCACAACACCAGATTTAGATTGGGCCACCTCGATTCCTAAGAAGTATCGAAGTTTCCCAAGATCCTTAGTCTGAAAATGATGACATAAGTGTTGTTTCAATCGAGTGATCCCATGTTGATCACTACCTGTGATGACAATATCATCCACATATACCACCAGATAAATAGAACCAGAAGCAGAATGACGAAAAAGAGAGAATGATCAGCTGCACTCCGAGTCATGCCAAATTGTTGAACAACACTGCTAAATTTACCAAACCAAGCTCTTGGAGATTGTTTGAGGCCATAGAGAGACTTACGAAGACGACAAACAAGTCCTGACTCCCCCTGAGCAACAAATCCAGGAGGTTGCTCCATATAAATTTCTTCCTCAAGATCACCATGAAGAAAAGCATTCTTGATATCCAGTTGGTAGAGAGGCCAATGGCGAATAGCAGCCATGGCAATAAAAAGGCGAACAGTAGACATTTTCGCCACAGGAGAAAAAGTATCAATAAAATCCAAGCCAAAGACCTGAGTGAAACCCTTCGCCACCAAGCGAGCTTTAAGACGATCCACTTGACCATCAGGTCCAACCTTAACAGCATAAATCCATCGGCAACCAACCACAGATTTTCCAGAAGGAAGAGGTACCAGATCCCATGTGCCATTATGATGAAGAGCACTCATTTCATCAATCATAGCTTGTCTCCATCCCGAATGTGAAAGTGCATCACCTGTAGTCTTAGGGACAGATACAGAGGACAAAGAGGAAAGGCAAGCAAAATATGATGGAGAAAGACGATGATAACTGAGATTGACTGCATACCTGGCCGGAGGGCGAGTATCACGAGTACCCTTACGAAGAGCAATGGGAAGGTCACTATCCGAAGGTGGGACCGAAGCCGTGGGAGGAGATGCAGTTGAATGTGAGTCCACGGATACATCTGACGAATTAGGCTCGATCTCATCAGCAGAAGAGGTGATAGAAGGAGAGTCAGAAACATGGTTGGGTAAAGACGGAAGGTAAAGAAGGTCACTTGGGAAGGATGGCTGTACAGAATCAGTATCCACAGGAGTAGTAGAGGATCCAAAAAAGGGAACTGATTCAAAAAAGGAGACATCCGCCGAGATAAAGTATCGACGTAAAGTGGGAGAGTAGCAACGGTAACCCTTCTGAGACCGAGGATAACCCAGAAAAACACATTTATGAGACTTGGGAGCTAATTTATCCAAACCTAGACCAAGATGATGAACAAAACACGTAGAACCAAACACATGTGGAGTTAAAGGATATAAAGTTTGATGGGGAAATAAAATAGAGTGAGGTACCTTATGATTGAGAACAGATGATGGCATGCGATTAATGAGATAGCATGCAGTAAGTATAGCATCACCCCAGAATGTGTATGGAACATTACCATCAATTAACAAGGCACGAGTGGTTTCAACCAGATGGCGATTCTTGCGCTCGGCTACACCATTTTGTTGAGGTGTATAAGGGCAAGATGTTTGATGGAGAATGCCATGAGATGAAAAGAATTGTTGAAATTGATGAGATAAGTACTCACATGCATTATCACTACGAAAAGTACGAATAGGAATACCAAATTGAGTTTTGATTTCATTGTAAAATAACTGAAAAATAGAAAACAACTCAGACCGATTTTTCATTAAAAATAACCAAGTACACCTGGAATAATCATCAATAAAAGTAACAAAATACTTAAACCCTAAAGTAGAAGAATGACGACTTGGTCCCCAAATATCAGAGTGGACCACAGAAAAAGGAGAAACAGCTTGACGGCTAAGACGACTTGGGAACGTACTACGAGTATGTTTCCCATACTGACAAGACTCACAATTTAATTTAGAAAGAGACGATAAATGTGGAACCATCTTCTGAAGCTTTGTAAGACTAGGATGGCCCAGACGAGCATGTATAGTAAGAGGAGAGTCCACAGTGGAGCAGGCTGAATAAGATGGAAATAGTTGATAGAGGCCTTGAGACTCACATCCTCTGATAATCTCCTTCCCCGAACTCCGATCCTGAAAGATGACAGAGGTTTTAGTAAAAGAAACAACACAGTCAATGGATTTTGTCAAACGACTAATAGAAAGTAAGTTAAAAGGAGAATCTGGAACATAGAGAACATGATCCAGAGATAAATTAGGTAAAAGAAGAACCGTGCCAATACCCCGTGATTGGACCAGAGACCCATTGGCCATAGTAATAGTGGGAAAAGAACCAGTAGTACAAAGGGAAGTGAATAAGGACTTATTACCAGAAATGTGATCAGAAGCCCCAGAATCAAGAGTCCAAGGGCCTATAGAGTGCAACTGAGAGATTCCAGCAAAAGAATTACCAGTGGGAGCAATAGATGTAGTAGGACCTGATGGTTGCTTCTCAGACTTATTACCAGCCGGAGACCCAGAAACATTGGAGACGGGAGAGTCCATAATCAAGAGTAGAGGAAAAAAAAAAATCCAAAAAGACTGATCACACAACTAACCGGAAGAAGAGGGATCAGAAAAATAAGACCGGATCCAGAATCGTCTCAGCAAGACGAAAAAAATCGCAACCAGCCGTGGCCGGAACGGAGTCTGCACGCGCCTCCACAATCGCCCGGAAACTGACAACGAGACAGTTCCGGGGAAAAAAAAAAAAATTTGTAAACTATGATGAACAATGGGTTCACCGAAAAAAAAAAAAAATTCAAACGTTCCTTAGGCTCTTGATACCATGTTAAATATCGAAAGAGAAGAGAGGAACATTTGAAAATAATACTGTGTGTATCAACTACACAGCGGAGTCTATTATATAACTTAAAAGAAAGAAAATACAAACAGATATACTCGATGTGGGACTTCTATACTACTATTCTAAAATATCATATACTCGATGTGGGACTTCTATACTACTATTCTAAACTATCATTTACAACAAGTCCCGTTTTTGTAAAATTTGGGAATACAATAACTTTTGACTTAGGTATCCAAATCAAATGATTTTTTTTTATTTCACATAACTTTTCAAGATTTACGCAATGACACATCATTTGATATATTTTATCTCTCACAAACATAATTCGAATTTGTAAAAATGTGAAACTATTGTTGCAAATTTGAACTATATTAATGGAAGATAAAATATGTCAAATGAGGAGTTATTGCGTAAACCTCGAAAAGTTATGTAAAAAAAAAAATCATTTGATTTGGATACTCGAGTCAAAAGTTACTGTCTTCCGAAATTTTACGGAAACGAGACTAACGAGATTGTGTCACGTGCACAATCCCATGAGTTCCCCAGGGGAGGGGGCGAGGGCGACACTGAATTAAAAAAAAGAAAGAAAGCAGATGCGTGAGTGACGCAGGGGTGGTTCGCGACACTCAGTGCCGCTGGGTCCCCTCGCGTCATTCAACGACCCCTATTAGTAAATATTATGAATTAAATACCAAATTGGTACATTAAAACCTAAAAAAAGAAGAAAAAAAAGGTCAAAGTGCCGAAAAATGCGTATCCACTTTTATGTAACATGATTGAGTTCTCACTTTTCGATAATAAAATAAAGGGAAGAGTATTTCTCCAGTTACCGCATATAAAATTAGGGCTTTATAATTCTCACGTTACATGATAAGAGAATTCTTATGTCATAGATATAAAAAGTAGGTGGGACCCATATATTAGAAAAATCTTGTGTGGGATCCATATCAGCACGGAAATCGAAGGGTGTGTAGGAAAATGATAATTCTCATGTAACATGAGAATTATAAAACCCATGAAGTTATCTCCAGTAAGTTTAAAACGACATCGTTTTGGGTTATAAGATTAAAGAATTATAATGATAAAGACTAATACAACACTGCAATATATTATAATTACAAAATCACATTGATTTTCGCCCCAAAACGACGTTGTTTTGAGCTCACTGGAGATAACTTTATCTCCGGTGAGTGGAGAAATTCTTTACCCTAAAATAATTTTTTATTTTTTAAAAATTCATACCATTATATATTTTCATAAAGTTTAAATTTTAAATTATTTGTAAGTAATTTTTACATTGTGTGACATCCTAAAGGACCGGCAAGAGCAAAGAGTGAACGCCGGTATAAAAGAGACACGGACAATGAGCGGCTCATGTCAAATCTTGCAGTTGGGGATACATGAATTAATCGAATCAACACCCCGAAAGATAGGGGTTCTAGAGATTGTATTGGTATGAAACAGTACAGTTGAGGATAACGTATAAGAATTAATTGATATTACATATACTAACAAGATGCATCTACTTTCGGTAGCCCATAACTTAAGAACTTCATAATTAAGCGTTCTTAATTTGGAGCAATTTTGGGACGGATGACCTCGTAAGAAGTTTTTCCATGGAGCGTATAAGTGGAGACAAAACACGCTGGAAAATATCATATTAGTCTGTGAGAATAGTCATTGATCTTTGTAAATTGGTGGGGCGTTACACATCGAATATTTCCCTTTTCTAAATTTAAGCTGCTTATAAAAAAATTGTTTCATTAAAAAATCTTCCTCAAATACTAGCTTCCTATAATATTAAAATAAGAGTTTTATAATTCTCATGCTGAAGGAGAATTGAAATCTTATATTGTAAAGATAAAAAGCATGTGGGACCCATGTGTTAGAAAAAATTATATGTAGGACCCATGTTAGTATGGAAATCGAAGGGTGTGTAGGAAAGTTTTAATTCTCATGTTAAATGAGAATTATGAAACCCTTAAAATAATTATTTAAAAATTTACTTTTATATTAAAATTTGTTCTTTCTTCTTAAATCTCAATTATTTTACATATTTTATTCAATTAAAATATAGGGTTTGATGTTTGTTATTTTTTTTGGTGAAAAGATCTTTATTATTTTAAATGACATAAGTTATGTCATTTTAGGAGAGAGATAAACACAAGAAATGAGAATTATGGGGAAGAAAAAGAGTGTTTTTTTAAATTTAAATTCTAAATAAAAAATATTATTTTGTGTCTATCATTCTCTTAAAATGACATAACTTTATGTCATTTAAGATGACAAACACTTTCCATTCTTTTAATGTATACTTTTTAAATTTTACATAAATTTAAATATTCCTACAAATTACAACATATTTGTTACTTATAAAACAACCGAACAATTAGACTTTACTCAATTAAGTAGTAGCAAATTTTATTATTCAGACAATTTTAATATAACAATTATTTTTCTTTGTGTTTTCCGGTGAAGCAAATTTACTCATAATTATTTTTTATATTAAGTCATGTTAACGTGACATAGGTAAACTTGAAAAAATATTAGATAATACCAAAACGAACAATTAATAACAATATAATATGAAAATGCTTTCGTTCATGATGTAACTTTACACCTGCAATGAAATTTCTACCTTTCTTGTCGTCTGGGTCCGAGATTCTGCGGAATGAATCACGCTTTTGATATAAATGCCAAACAGAAGAATTTATTCGCTGCCACCCGCTTCGAAAATTTCAAGATACATACATTGTTTCATGTGATTAATATTTTTTATATTATATGAAATAATTTTATCTCTTATGTATATATAAACATAAAAATGTATGTGCCCACACTAAATTCCTTTGGCATAAGTGATAAGGAGTCTGAGTCCCTTAATCAGAGGTCTTGAGTTCAAGTCCTGAGAATGAAAAAAAGAATTTGGGAGAGCCACTCCCGAAGGAATCCGACAGTGCTCGATGAAGATTAGTCTTCAATTATGGACGGAGTGCCCATGTGAATAGAAAAATATATATATATATATATATATATATACTCTACACACTTTTATGGTGACTCAAATAGTGGTGAGTCCCACACTTATTAAAAAAACAAACTTTGCACGTAAATCGAAGAATCACAACATGATAATTAAATTTTAATGTAATATGAGAAAATATTTTATATGGGTCAGGATCATTTTATACCAGTGTAAGTTACACTCTCAATCTTGTCCGTTGAACCCACTTATATCTAAGGGCTCAAATTTTTTAGGAATGTGAGCCATTGGATACAAGTGGATCAATGGTCAAGATTGAGTGTAAGACTTCTAACTCTTACACCGGTGTAAGAATATCCTGCCCCATTTTATATATATATATATATATAAGGGAAAATATTTTCTCATGTTAAATGAGAATTCAATTTTCATGTTGTGACTCTTCGATTTGCGTGCAAAACTTTTCTTTTCTTTTTTTCTTTGTTAATAAGTGTGGAACCGACCACTAATTGAGTCACAGCATGAGGATTGAATTCTCAAAAAAATCAAATCGGTATATATAATTATTTGCTGGAGAAATAATTTGTAGCATGGTGCAAATGGTCCCGGAGCATCTTTCATTCATTCATTATTATTATTATTATTAATTTATTATTATCGTTTTTTTATGTTTTCTGTTACTTTCCTTCGTTTCCAATTGAAACTTCAACAGAAGACTCAATACAGAGATGCCTGGTGTATTTTTCTTGCTACCCACTCACTATGCCATCAACATAATTCAGTTCCCCACGTGAATGTTTCTCTGCAATTTCATTTAACTTTACATCTTTAGAAGCAGAAAAGTAGCACAGAACATATCTGACCCTTATCTTATGTTCCAGCACCTTCTTGATCGGCACTCGATCATTTTTGCCGAGTTGCTATTTTGATGGCACCCTCTCTGATTACAAAGTTTGTTTCAACTTTTGAGGACATTGTTGTAATTAATGGGTTCGTTGAAGATGAAATAACACCGCGTCATTAATAGCTAGAAACTCTGTTTCAAGTTTCAACTGCTCTAATTAGTTCCTTCTGTTAGAGATTTAATAGGGACAAGTTACCTTCTGATCATTACCTCAGCAATATGATGGGACAGGAAATCAATATATATATATATACATAGAGAGAGACACTCACACACTATCATATTGCTCCTGTCCATTATGATTATGTTATTTGCTCCACTTGATTTCTAGCTTTGACTTGCGTTTCATATATATGATGCTGAATGCTGATAATGACTTGCTTAAATACTATGTCTATGGTATTTGGCGCCAAATCCTTAGGTAAGTATTGATGCTACATGTATGGGCTGTTTTGGAAATAAATAATGCTTACGGTGTTTGTCAACATATCCAAATCGATTCAAACCGCGGTAACCAAATCGAAAAATTGATAACCGAATAAATTGAAAATCGAAAAATTAAAAACCGAACAAAAATCGCAAATTTTAATTGGATTGAATCGATTTTCGGATCAATAGATGGAAACCGATCCAATATATTAATTTTTCTCTACCTATTTGGATATTTGCTTAATCATAGTCCAAAAATTTCTAAATCCAAGACCCATTAACCCATAAACTAAACCCAAGAAAAAACTTATAATCACTTCTCATTAGCAAAATTTTATCTATATAGAACTTCATATCTCACTGTCCAAAATAAAAAAATTATATTATATGCTTTTGTATTTTAAACTTTTTTTACTAAACTAATATATACAAAAGATGTTATTTGCACAATAATCATGAAACAAATTTTAGGATTTTCAAAAAATCGAAAATCGATGCAATCCAAACCGAAAAAAACTGGATTGGATTGGATCGGATTTGAAAAGGAATCCAAACCTAATGGATGATTACACGATCAAACCGAAGGAATTAGATCAGATGATTTTTTCATCCAAAATCGATCCAATCCAGACCGCGAACACCCCTATTACCCGGTCAAAAAAAATTAAAAACTTTAATATAATTTAAGGATAGTTATTTGGATAGCATCAAAAAAATTTAAATTTAAATTTAATTTACAAGGGAAAGTTTGACCTTCTCAAGCAATAATGATGCATGAAGAAAGCTTTTAATGGGTAATCATGCCAGTGATGCCACTAAGAATCCAAAATAAAAGTCAAAGGGAACTCAATAGAAAGTTATGAAGGGGAAAGTGAGAAAGGCTGAACATGTACGAAGAAGACATGGTGTGGTTCATGAATTGATGGCTACATTCAGAATTTTTCATCAAGAGCCCCACTATTGATCATGCGCATGCTCCCAAACAAACAAGAAAAGAAACAAAAAAAATAATAAAAAAAAAATATATATATATATATTGACACCATTTCTCTATCTCTCTTTCTTTGTCTTCGTCACTTCCCTTCCATTCTACACTAGATAAAACTAAAGAAATGTGTATTGAACTGTTAAAAGAGAAAACAGAAAGTGAAATGAAGATTAATTCGTTGTCAGTATTCATCTCAGTTTAAATTCCTTCATATGACAAATCAGCGTCAGAAATTCAAAAAGTATGTAATCACATGCGAGTTTGATTCCACTGGGTCAGAAAGTTATCATAACAATATTTCATTAGAAAAAAAACTATAAACCACCTTACAATATATTAAAAGGATAAGTTCATATGTCATTTTCTTTCTTTCTTTTTTTGGAAACAAAAGGAAAGAAAGGTCATTTTCTTTCTTTTTATTAATTCTGGATCTAACAAGTAATATTCATTATAATATGTATGGGTTAATTATAAAAACTTTATAACTGTAGTAAAAAAGTTTATATTTTCACTTATGTATAGCTCATAAGCTTTTATACTAGTTGAAAATTATTTTATACTACATATATTTATATATCAATGTTTTATGAAAATAAGTTTTTCAAACAAAAAAATTGTCATATTGATCATTTCATATCTATGCTAATTTCCAAATTAACAGTAACGATTATGAAAACGAAATAGGATTCTCCTCACAATCAAAGCTAATAAAAGAATTATTAAAATTATAAAAGAAAGGTCTAGTGCATGAACCAACACGGATCTATAAATATTTCCTATGTTTTTTTTAGATGAATATATTTTTTGATGTATTTCTACAAAGAACATTTAATAGTTCTATTTCATGTAAAGGCTTAGCTAATTTAAGATTTATACTAGAGAAGGAAAAAACTGAAAATAAATAATATTAGTTGATTAATCATTTCCCCTGTTTTAAAAGATAATTATCACTCATGTTGCTCCTATTTTAAAATAAAATTATCACTTTGTCCCTTTACCCAAACAGTGCATCAATTTGCCTACTTTTTTTTTTCAAACTATATATTAATATACTCCTGTTTGACCGCGAGTAAATGGATAACCAAGAACTAGGATTTGGTCAAATTTGTAAAAAATAGCAGATTGATATATAGTATAAAAAGAATGATGAAGTGATAAAAAAAATTGAAATAAGGGCAAAATAGTCAATCAACCAAATAATATTATAACAATATTAGCATATGTGATCAATATATTTATTTTTTCACCTTTTATTTAAATTCGAATATTATATGGGTAAAAATAAATTTTTATATTTTATTTGAACAGGTAAGTGCATGTCCGGCTCATTTTTATGTGTGAAATGTTCTAAAAATCCACAGGTGTTTGCTCATCACTAATTTTTGTTAGTCATTATTATTTGCAAAGTGGATTAGCGATAAGACTAGAAATGAATGAGGATAAATTGTGAGCCTGATAACATACTTGCACTTTGTTTTCTTTTTTCAGGTGTGGGCTTTGCGCACTAATTAGATTAGATGTTTCGCACAGATAATAATGAAACACACCTGTGAACTCATTTGAGATGAAATTCACTTCGGCTGTGACATATCATATATTTAACAAGGTACATCATGACTAAGTATTATTTCCCTTGTACATCGTGACTTATATTACACATTTGTATTTTTATTTGAGGCATGGTTTGATACAAGTCTACTAAGGTTTTTAAAAAGTAAAGAAAGAGCAAAATGCAAATGGATATCTAGTTCACAGCCCTACAATTTGTCCTTATTTGGCCCTGTTGTCCCGTAAGTACACCTATGCGGCCCATTTTCTCAATAGATACTGCAAAGTCTTTGAAAAACAAAAAAGGCCACTTGCTATAGTTGTTAACCAATGAAGCAGTAGTGTTGTCACCCAAAAGAGCCTGGTCTGACTGAAGTAGCCCCGAATTGTTCACAAGATTTTTGTAATACACGTTATCAAATGTGTTGGTAGTAACGGGATCCAAGGGAGCCAAATTGGTGTCAGAATCAGCTTGATTGGGGCACAGTTTCTGTAAATCTTGTAGAAGTGAAGTATCAAGTGCTGGATCAGATTTACCAGAGCCACCAAAGTTGAAGAGCCTTGGCTTAAATGTAAAGCATTGAGCAAATCCAAAGGTGTGGGCACCTACATTGAGCACATAAACATTAAACTTATAAATTTGGTCTCATGATTGAAGAGTATGTTAGCAACTTTATGGCTCTTGACACGTAGTGGAAATACTTACATTTTTGTCTTCATGTGATCTATTTTTTAATTTCCAAATTTTGATTAATTAGGGTGTGCATAACAATTATTCTATTCCCTAGCACTGTTTCTGAAAAAAATAATTCTTTTCTATTTGTGCATTAGAATAGTTTATGAGGAAAAAAAATTTGATAACATGTTCTATTTTTATTTCGAGAATGAGAATTGTGTTTAATAACACAACAAATAATATAATAAAAAATAATTCCTATTGAATATAAATAAATTTCGGATCATCAGTTTCCTTTCCATATGGTGTGGTTAGGGTGGCGGGTGGTAGCATGGTGGTGGCGGAGGCCGTGCTGTAATGGTGGTCGCAGTGACATGGTGATGATAGTGGTGGTGGTTGTGATGGCAGTGGTAATGGCTGCGGCAATGGCGGTGGTAATGGTGGGGCGATGGTGGAAGTGGTGGGGGTGGTGGTGGTGGAGGTGACGGCAGTGCCTGCGACAATGGTGGTAGGGATGGTGGTTGGTGGCGGCAACAATGGTAGCGATGACATGGTGTTGGTGGTTGTGATGACATCATGGTGGTGGTGGTGGTGGTAGTGGTGGCGATGACATGGTGATGGTAGTGGCGGGGGTGGTGTAATGGTGGCGATGGTGGTAGTGGTGACGGTAGTGGCCGTGACGATGGTGGTGATGGTTGGTGACGGTAGCAGCGGTGATGACGATAGTGGTTACAACAATGGTAGTGGTGGTTGATGACAATGGTGATGATGGTAGCGTGAAGAGTGATTAAGAGATATACATGTTTCTCATTCTGTGCTCAGAAACAAAAAAACATAATTTTTTTTGTTTCCCAATACAAAATTTAAACCGGTTCATCCCGAGAACAAAAAAATAAACCTATTTTATCGAACGAGTTTTCTATACTTTTTTTTTTCCGAGAACATAGATTAAAAAAAAATTATTTGAAAAAGATTGTCGTGCACACCTTAGAAACTGAAAAAAGTGTTGTACAAAGACTTAAAGTTTGCTGAGATAACTGAACTTTCGTGGGTAGCAGGCAGAGTCATTATTATTATAGAAGTACAATTTTTATTTTTTTTCCCTAATACACAACTTGAAACAAGAATTTAGAGCTATAAGTTAATTTGGCCTCTCTAGCTGCAAGACTGAAGCAAATAAACGTGAAGGAAGCAAATAAACGTGAAGGAAGCAAACCTGAGAGCACTGCCACATCCTTCATTTCAAGACCCTTGGAAATGAACTTGGCTGTAATGTTTTCTAGAGGTTCAAATGGTGATGGCAAGTTATTTGCCTCGCTCTCGCTTGCTGTTGTCCCATCTCTGCGACCAAGAGGCACAGGCCAAAATGGACCTTTACTCTTGAGAAAATTAGAAAAGGTTTCAATATGTATGATGTATATATACATTCAATGAGCTAGTTTGAATTGTTAACTTATTCTAGATTCAGATAAACTTTTCAGCCAAAACCTTTCTCTTGGAACATTTTGATACAAGCTTTTATTTATGAGAAATCATTTTCTCATGTTGTTGGAGAGTGCTTTCTCATGTTGTGAGGTATCGAAATTTGTGCTATCTTCTTTTTATTTTTTAGTTTTATAATAAATGGTGGGACCTATCACTTGTTGTGTCTATAGCATGAGAGATGTTATCCCATGTGAAATGAGAAAAGAAAAACCTTTTATTTATAAGCAAAATAAACTAGGAAAAATAGATAAGGGTCTCTTACAAGATAAACAGCTTCTCTAGCTGCTAGAGCTAGTAAATCAGCACATGACACTGTGGATGGACAAGCTTTCTCTAAAGCTGACTTGATTGTATCAATGACCTCAAATCCTCTGATTGAATTTCGATTAGGCAGTGCATTTTTCTCTCCTGTGAAAGTGTTAGTATCATCAAGTAGCACAGATCCATCACATCCCTGTGTAACAGAAAAATATACTTCAGTTTGAGTTTTACTTGGCATATTAAAAAGACTTTATCATGTATCATTTAACATGACCACAAAAAATCTCCTACACACAACATTTTGTGGGGCCCGCAGCAAAAATAAATAAAAAAACTCTGCCATGTAAAATGAATCTCTATAATATAACACAATCACTTTTCCTATAACATAACTCTTATAAAACCCTATTAAAAATGAAGGAAAGACGCGTTTATAAAACCCTATTACACTAAATATGACCGGTCATATACACTCTTGGTTAAAGTATGACCGGTCATACTTAGAGTGTAGTTTGTAAGAATTTGTAAACAAAAAGTTTGTAAATGTAACATTTCCCTTAAATACGAAAGAAAAATGTTTTTGCTTTTGTGGCAGAAACAACTTCTGTGTCACACTCATATAAAAGTGAGTGGATACCATTGTAAAGAGAAGAAAAAAAAAAAAAAATCAGTGAAACCCACTCACTTTTAGGTGAGTTTGATATAGAAATTTTTTCTGCAACAAAAAGCACAAACATTAAATACTAAAAATAATCCAACTAAACGAATAACTAACAGCTTATTTACATTTACGAAACAATCATGGAAATGAAGGCGCAAGAGAGAAGCTGCGATCCTTGTGTCATTGATCATAGCTGACCTAACGTTGTATCGAACAATTCCGGTGAGGTTTGGACAAGTTGCGTCATAGAAATTATAATAAAGTTGACAGCATACTAGAGGAATAAAGAACACAAGCCAAAACAAGAAAACAAAAGGATGCGTATTAAAGTTACACTCCATAAGTTGAAACTAGGATGACAACAGGGGAAAAGAGGTTAGTTAAGTTAATAACTCAACTAGAATTGCGTGTGATAATAAGTTGAAAACTGAAAACAATTTATAGAAGAAAAAGCACTTGCTAGATTAATTTTTATAGAGAGTGGCAGAACCACTATCCATATATTGTGCTTATCACTTCAGTTTGGTACAAGTCCAAATTGTCTGCTCCTTATTTTGGTAGACAAGTCAGCATTTCGTTAATGGACGTAAGAACTTAGGCACTCCCACCTCATGAAGTTAACAATTGTTCTCAGTGGCAAGATTATGTATTATGACAATATATCTCTAATAAAGAACTGCCTCGAGACTATTATATAAAGTAAACTCTATAATTGACTCATGACGTCTCCATGTGAAGAATAAGGATGCTTGAAAGAGTGTAATCACTATCAGCGTACTCTATATCTTGTTTTCTTTTGTGCTACTTGTAGTATTTTTGATACGTATTATGCTATTAGTATTTTTGAAGGAACGTATCGGACACACGTATCGGGAACGTATCGAAAATGACGTATCCGTATCGGTGCTTCATAACTTGTCCTTATACTGACATGGTAGTAAGAAGCTTCAAATTTGCCCTTTGAGGATAATTAAGTCGTATGCATTGTGGGAGTAGGAGAAGAATTTTCAAAGAAGAAATTATAGATAAATACCGAAAGTGCCTGCCCATTTGATTAGAATTCTATGAATCTGTCATGTGGTGGAATGTGCGTGTACAGTCATAATAAAAGGTAGCAAAACAGGAGATAATTAATTACCATGGCAATTTGTGGGATGATCAAGTTCATGTAACTGCTATGCAAGGAGTGTTTTGTTTCGTTTTTAAAAACTTATCAACAGTATGTCTTTTTTTATCATCAACTCACCGGAGATTATATTTATAAACTTTTTTTTTTCTTATCACCTCTTACAATCACAAATCTTAACAGTTATAAACTCTTTTTTCATCAATCAATTAATTATAATTTGGGAAAAAAGTTTCCGATGTTACTTTAGATAATTTTATCTAATGTTCATCGAAACGATGTCATTTTAAGTTGAAAAATTAAAAAAATTAGAGTGATAAAGATTATTATAACCTGAAATAAATTAAAATTATAAAAATACCATGATTTCCGTCCCAATACGACGTCGTTTTAATGAACATTAGATAAAGTTATCTAAAGTAACATCGGAAAAACAAATCCTTATAATTTATTAGTTCACACTTATTAATTTTCAATGAATGACGTAAATCAATGGTTAAATATATCAATTTTTTTAACCAAAAAATAATGATTATTTTCTCATTATTTTTAAGGAAGACAAGGAAAGCCAAAAAGGAAAGAATGATATGAGAATAAGATCTTTCACTTTGAGTATGATTTAAATCAGGATAAAGAGGCTCAAATCCAAAATTAGGTTAATCAGGTTCATTAGGATTTTTGACACCGATTTATATTAAAAAAAATTATGGATTACGAGCTAGAGGCAGAATTAAGGGGGCTAGGGTGCCCCAAAAAAAAAAATGAAGGAAAAAATTATATATGTAGGTGGAAGGGGGGTGATTATCACTCATCCCCAAGTGAGAGAAGTATTAGAGTAGCACCTAGAAGTAGTAGTTTCTGAACTACCTGATAAAACATATTGCAAAGGGTTGCAGCTGCTTATTCTTTTGATGTGGCTGAATTTGTGGATGATCCTAACCTTTATTTAGCTGTTTTGATTTGCTCGGGGGCTTAAAAGCTTGATGAATTAATACACAATTTGATTGGACTCTTTATATTACTTTTCGCTTTTGATCTGTTAGCTTGATTTTTTTGCATAAAAACCTAAAAATTATAAAACGACTCAATTTGATTGATATGTGAGGCTTTCCCTTTTAAAATCCTATGTGTGGCAGTCGGAAGGTTTTTTTCCTACTATCCTTTATTAGGTTGTATGCTAGGACAATGTTTTGCCCTTACAAGTATTTTAGATAATGCCACCAATGTAGGAAGCATGGACACTTGTAAAAACAGGAAGAGTCGGGTCCGACACGCTCTGACACGGCGACACGCTCCGACACGGTGTCGGACACGCGGTTGACTTTTTCCGACACGTTGACCATTCCGTCACGCGAATTTGACCGTGTCCGACACGGTCAAATGGCGTTTTCGTAATTTTTTTATTTTTTAATTTTTGTTTAATGTTTTTTAAATTAAAATATATTAATAAAGCTTCCACCTGATCATATCAATTTTATTTTTTTGTCTTTTTCCCCCTTAAGTAGTTAAGAGATCATCTCAACATTATTGTTGTCAATTCCTATTACGCTCTTGTTGTATCTCATTCTCTCTGATCTCTCTCTATTATGGTTTGTTCTCTCTATCTGATATTATATCTCTCTCATCCCAGTTTTTATTTTTTTTTATTAAAGCTTCTATCTTTATAACGTGTTGATGGGTATTATTAATTTAGTTTCATTTTTTTTAAATTATTAAATATTAAATGAAATTTACACTATATAAATTAAAAATATTATTTAATATTAAAACGTGTCCCAACGTGTCAAAATTCATAATTTTTTAGTATTGACGTGTCGGAGTGTACGTCCTGTCTATCGTGTCACGTGTCGCGTGTCGTATCGGTGCTAAATAGCCACCAATTTGGTATCAATGTTTTGGTTTTGGCATCTGCTGTGTATTACATATTAAGCTCTTCGTTTTTTTAGTTTTTACTATAGGGTTTGATAAGATGTAAAATGTCATATCCTTAAACTATGGTTACGAAACAAAGTATTTGCCCCAAAACATTGGCATTTTGACTCTCTTCATGGCACCATCATTAACAGCCTTTTTTTTTTTTTTTTTCTGGAGAACTTAAGCCAATTGCAACACTAGGTTTAGTGCTCTTATTACAAGCGTTTGAAGGCCATAGGTAGAACCGCAGAAATAAATTAAGTGATGTGCTTTGGGTTAATGATTTATTGAAGCAGTGCTCTTGTGCCTTTACTTTTCTGGCCATATTATGGATTCTTATGTTAGTCATACCAGAAGAATAATTCTTTAACACAGTATAAAACTTAATTTTTTCTTATCACCTTTTACAATCATAATATCAAAATCAAATCAATGTTATCATTTTATGCTATTTTGCAACCATTTATTTTTGCTCCCCGTGATTAAAATTCCCGAGTCTGCCAGTGCTCCCATATATTGCGATCAGATCAATGGCCTTATACTATCCTTGACGCATGGTACCGGATCATATAATTTTTGGGCTCATGTTTTGTCATGTTGTAGGAAAATAAGAAAGCAAAAAAAAGTAGAGATAAGTTAAACATGTGTCCCATATTTTATATTAAAAAAGAAAAGAAAAATTAATTGGCACGGAAAATGAATTTGTGCATGAAAAAGTTCTCCTCTCATGTAGGAGAGTATGATTTCCCATAATAATTTTATACTCCTCTTCATATAATTTTTTCCATTTTATCCGTTCATATTTAACTGTTTTTTCATTTTACCCCTCTTATTTAACTAAAGGAGCGGCCACTCCAGGACCCCCAAGTTAATGAATAAATTTTTGTTGCTACTATTGTACCTAAATTTAGTATATCTCATCAATGAGAGAGAAAAAATTTGGCCGGAGAGAATTTTAGCTGACATATAATACTCTTATTGATGAAATATACTAAATCTAAGTGCAACATTAGAGTCAAAAATTTATCCCAATTCATATAATTCTTCCATTTTATTCCTACATTTTTACCTGTTTTCCTATTTTACCCCTCCTATTTAACTAAGGGCCACTCCGGAATCACCCAATTAACCAAAAAAATTTGGTGCTACTATTGTAACCAAATTTAGTACATCTCATCAATGAGAATATTACACATCAAAGGAGAAAAAAAAAATTTGGTCGGAGAGAATTTTAGCCGACATATAATACTCTCGTATAATAATCACCTTGACGCCACTGAAACTAATATATTTGAATATGGGTTTTATAAGAGTTATGTTGTAGGAAAAGTGATTGTATTATGTTATAGAGATTCGTTTTGCATGCCAGAATTTTTTTTTTTTTTGAGTCCCACAAAATGTTGTGCATGTAGGAAATTTTTTGTGGTCATGTTAAATGATAGATGATAAACCCTTTGAATATTTGATTTTCAACTTTGACTCCAACGAAGGTAGGGGTTTATAGAATGGGTTTTATGTTGTAGGAAAGTGATTCTGTAATGTTATAGAGATTCTTTTTGCGTGTCAAATTTTTTTTCTTTTTTTGTTTTAAAATGTGTGGGCCCCACAAAATATTGTGTCTGTAGGTAAGTGTGTTGTGTTATGTTAAATGATAAAATGAAAACCTTATATTATAGAATAGGTGGCTCTTTAAAGTGAATCTCTATATTCCACATTCTGCATATGGAGAAGTTAAAATTCCTATCCAACAGACTGCAGGCTAAAGCGCTCGATGTTCATGCGTCCCATTCTTTATTAATCATAATTGCCGATTAATTTCCCTTTTACTCACGAGGAAATAATTTTACTCTCTTCTCTTCAAAAAAAATAAAAAATTGTTGCACATCACGTTTATTCTAATCAATTTGTACATTGTATTCTTGAGTTTTATAATTCTAAGGAGAATTGAAATCATATCATGTTGCAGAGATAAAAAACATGTGAGATCCGTGTGTTAGAAAAAATTATATGTATAACCCATGTCAGCACGGAAATCGAAAGGTGTGTAGAAAAATTATAATTCTCATGTTGAATGAGAATTATAAAACCCTATATTCTTTTTGGGAAATATGTTACAATATCAAGTGTGGGCCCAGTGTTTTCAGAAAAAAAAAAGAAGAAGATAAAAATAAGGGTTTTATGTTTATTATGTCGTAGGAAAAGTGATTGTGTAATTTTATAGATATTCGTTTTGCGTGCCATTTTTTTTTAAATGTGTGGGCCCCACAAAATGTTGAGTTTGTAGGAAAGTTTGTTGTGTTATGTTAAAGGAGAAAATGAAAACCCTAAAAATAAAGTTGACTCAACTTTTAATATATTTGGAGGAGAAAAACATACCCCTCTTAATCATTTATAGAGCAGATATTATAACAATCAATTAGAGTTATTATCAATATTATTATCAATTAATTTTATCGTCGGTTATGTTTATTTTAATTTTTGATGATTATGATTCCACATATTTAATACTTTATATTTATTTTCACATTTGTATGGTTATGATTGCCTATATAATGCTTTCACATTAAATATGGAGAATCATAACCATAAAAAGATTGAGATAAATATAACTGTTGAGTCAACATAATTGATTTAATAATAAGATTGATTGATAATAACACTAATTGATTATTACAATATCTTACCCATTCTTCTTCATTTTTGTGCTGTAGATCGGGAGAGGCAGGCCACCGATTTTTACAATAAAAAGAAATCATAGCCAAATAGTTAATTGATTTGAGGGATCTACGAACGGAAGAAAAATAAAAGGCCTTTTATGTATTTTTCTTGTATCTTCCACTACAAATTATATCAAAATACCCTTTATTTATTTATTTTCAAACTCCAAAATCATATACTAAAACCTTTATTTATGGGTTTTATAATTCTCACTTAACATGAGAATTACAATTTTCATACACACCCTTCGATTTCCGTGCTGACATAGGTCCTACATATGATTTTTTCTAACACATGAGTCTCACATACTTTTTATCTCTACAACATGAGATTTCAATTCTCCTTCTATAAAACCCTTATTTATTTGTTTGACGTTTCTTGAGGTGAGCCTAAGGGCCCGTTTGTATTCACTTTTAAAAAAAATCTTTTTTATGACTTCTTTATTTTAAAAGTACTTTTTACAAGAGCTACAGCTATTTAGAATTTTAGAAAAATATTTGATTTTTTAAAAAAAATATTTAGCTTTTGACTTCTACTTTTTTGAGAAGTTAAAATTTTTAACTTCTAAAAAAGTAGATTTTTGACTTTTTTTATGACTTTGCTTTTTTTAAAAGCACGCATCCAAACAGACTTTTTTCGAGAAGTGCTTTTTTTCTTAAAAAAAACAGCTTTTGAAGAAAAGAAAAAAACCATCCAAACAGGCTGTAAACCAGAAAAACAAATGCAGCCTTAAGCATAAAGGTACATTCACCCTTATGTCTACTTCACCAGACTGTATTATAGCAATGAACTGACTGCGAAAAAAAAGTACAGAATTCACCGTTACAAATAATTTTCAAGCTACTTTTTTTTATTTATAGTTTTTTATTTATAATGCATCAGATATTGGTTTGCGACACTGAACCGATTAACTCGGAATTTTTTATTTTGGTTTGGAAAAAAGTTCACTTCATCCTTGAAATTACTTTATTTGAATCCTTTTCTCAATTTTTCTATCCAATAAAACATAGGCACATAGTGATTCAGATTTCATCGGACATGGAAAAAGTGAAAGGAAGGATTTTGCAGCACCCCCACCATACTTTATGGTAGAAGAATCCTCTGCAAATCAAAATTCATTGAAATTCCCAGAACAGATTGTAAAGGCCCACCCAAAGACAGAGCAATACGGAATGTTCTAAAAGTCTCAATAACTCAAAAGCATAACTTCTAATTAATTAATTCCGATCATACACCAATTCTCTGACAATGACATATTGACTCTATAAACTTGGTAATAACACTGGCGATTGAAATTTGATGTAAGAGTTCAACAAAAGTTGCAGCACAAGAAATCAAAAAAACCCTGTGTACAGTCATAGCAGCAAGAACAACTGCATCTCCAGAAAACAAAAGTTAGAGAATTCAATCAGATAAGATGGGTCATATATATAATATATCTCACAGTCACATCAATTTTTCACAAATTCAATTTAGAAATGAAAAAAAAGGTTACCATTCATTGATGACCTTGTCTTGTGCATCCCCAGCTTGGTATTCAAACGATTGTGCTTGAGGGGGTTCCATTTTCACTGACTCTCTCTCTCTCTTTCTTTTTCTGTCTCTCTCTCTCTATCTCGCTCTATACGAATATGACAAGAAATTCGAGGCACTGAAAGCGAAAAGACAGAAAGGTGGAAATAAATGCACGTGAATGCACCTCGTTATCGAGAGGGTATTTGGTGGGCCTGGACTTTGGTAGGCCTCTCCCAAAAAAAAAAAAAGATGGAGGAAAAAAAATCAAAAAAAGAGAGAGGATAGAAATAGAATAATTTTTTTTCATTTATGAAAAAGGACCATTAAATAAATGATGAATTTAGAGCATATTAAATTTTTCCCTCGTTGTTAGCGGATCAAGCTGTTACAAAGTCCAAAAGAATTAAATGCCATTCTTAACTTCTGATGCCCAATCAAAGGATTCCATCTTTTTGATTGCAGAAATATATGTACATGGGGTTTGTTTTTCTCATGTTATATGAGAAAATAAATCCTTCCTACACATACCATAAAAATGTGTGCTACTTTTTTTATTTTTTATTTCATTTTTTTTAATAAGTGGGACCCACACTTGATCTATTTATGACATGAGATTTGAATTCTTCTATAACATGAGATTTACTTTTCCCTTATTTTATTGGGTAACGATATATTTACCACCTAAATAATTTACGACCTTTATAACCAATCTAATCACTGTTGATTTTCATCAATCTAACATTTATAATTTATTGAAAATTATTGAGTCATATTTATTAATTAATTATTATTTCCAATAAATTATAACAGTTAGATTTATGGAAATCAACGGTGATTAGATTGGTCGTAAATGTGATAAACTTTTGGTGGCTTCCGCCCCTGTTTATTAAAAAAACGAGAATGCTAATATATTATTATTATTTTGTTATTGTGAAGATAAAAAAAAACAGCCGTTTACCCCTCAAATCTATGCAAAAAGTGTTGAGGTCAATGGCTTAAAAGAAACTTTTTATTTGGAAAATGACCGTATTAATATGATGGATATTTTGATTCATGTATCTGATCAATTATTTGCAAAAATGATTTAGTAAATAACTTATTTATACCATTAGAAATTGATGCTCTCATATCTCATTTTAAGTTATGAGATCAGTGAAAAATATAAATTATTTATTAATTAATAAATTAAAATTTTCAATTTCTGTTTTCGAGTTTTATCATTATAATTGTGATCCACCATATGTCAATCAGTAATTGATATTTTATTACTTTTCACGCAATCATGACAAGAAATGATACATGAAAGAATCAATTCTCAAATTATTAGATTCTTGATTTAATTTAAATGAATTATTAATTAAATTACTTTGACGAGTAATTAATTGTACACACCAACCAAAATATTCAACTTATTAGCTAAACCAAACGACAAGGTCGTGTTCTTTATTTATTTAGTAGTTGTTTGGTATCAATGCATATAGCATCGTACCAAGCGACAATAAGGAAGTAAATTACTAAATTGTCGCGCTACTTTGAAAAATAAAATAAAAAGTTAACTCATCGATTTGAATATGATATTAATACCAATCAAAAAAAAAAAAAATGATTCTAGAATCAGCTGAACAAGAGGCCGTAAAACTGGGAAAGGAGCGCATGCTATTCTTAAATATATTTTGTCGCCAACTCATCGAGGAAATGTTATCATGTTGCCAAGTTCTTATGTTATCGTTTTCTCTTTTACTCATCTCATAAATAGCTGTTGAAGATTTATTGGCCATTTATTTTCACAATAAATGTAATTTCTTATTTCGTGTTTTGGGGTTTCACCAATTAATTGATTATCACAACTCACAACCATGAGTTATAAACTTTCGATTTTGGTCCGGCAGGTCCTTTTAGGTCAAGTCGATTGTATTCAATATCAAATATCTATTATAATGGGTTTTATAAGAGTTATTATTCTTTTTTTTTTTTTTTGGAGTTGGTAGGAATCGAATACAACACTTGACACTCACACACACTAACACACACCAATAATAGTTAATATTCTGAATACAACTTACATTAGACCCACCAGATGGACCCAACCTCTCAAAGCCCACAATATAGAACCTTCTAAAGGTCACCCATGGCAAGCCATAGAGGCTCACCACTGGGTCATTCCTCATTCCTGCACCGTTGCCCCTGTACACTGATAGGGAGCAGCTTGATGAGACAGCTAATGGGTCCCCATGCAAGAGAGGACTCTCCTCTCTAAATACCCCTCTCACACATGGAGAGAGGATCTTCTTCTTCCCCACTCCTCTCATATGTTGTCACTCACACACACTCCCCCTTGAAGCACATACATGGAAAACATCACTAGTGGTTTGGTCTCTACCAAGTCACTATGGACACATCATATACCCTTCTATGGGAGACATCTATGTACCACTTTGAGTACATTTATGTTGTAGGAAGGGTGATTGTGTAATGTTATAGAGATTTGTTTTGCGTGTCTTAGTTTTTTTCTTCAAAAAGTGTGGGTCCCACAAAATATTGTGTGCAGTGGCGGAACCGGGCTCAAATTTAAGCCCGAGCCAAAAAATTACATGTGTATTTATTTTTCTTAATTTTAGTTAGTTCATATCATAATATATTTAAAATTGGGAATGATCTGTTTACAAATTTTTTCAAATTATACTATATACTCTAAAAAATACATAATGTAACCTAGTGTACTTTCGGGAGTACATAGTGTAGTTCGCAAACAAATTTTTTGTAAATATAACCCTCCACATTTAAATTATATTAAATTACAGAGCACCTGAGTAAGCAATACCAAGAAAAATTATAATTTTATTAAATATTTTTTAATTTTACAAATTTTTTTTTTATACAAGTGAAAATTGAACACATAATCCAATACAACTTACCCAAATCTCTTACCAAAAATATTTAAACTTTAAATAGAGCCAAATTATAAATTGTAACCCGGGACAAATTGTGATTTTAACCCGGGACAAATTATATAGAATCATATGTGATAAGTATAATTTGTTAAAATTTAACCCGAGCCGAGGCCACACCCACAATGCATGTGGCTTTGCCATTATTTATGTGTGTAGGAAATTTTTTTGTGTCATGTTAAATGATAAATGTAAACCCCATTTATAATTTTTTAAAGGGCATCTTCATCCCGTAAGGAAAACCAAACCCCCCCTATATTTATAATTTTTTAGAGGGCATCTTCATCCATGAGGAAAACCAAACGCCCCCCTATATTTATAATTTTTTAGAGGGCATCTTCATCCCATAAGAAAAACCAAACCCCCCTCCCTTCAATTTTTTCCAGAGATATTCCAATTGATTCATCGCAATTCGCGATTAGTCTGATTCGAGACAGATCTCATGATTAAACCTTTAAGATCCACCCAAAGACGGAACTGGGAAGGATCGAACACATACTCTCATCCTCACCTGCTCAGTTCTCACTAGCGCCAACTGAGCTATTATCGTCTGGTAGATAGATCCTCCTTTTCCCCATGCACTGCTGCCCCCTATGTTGCATCGACACTTCAAAAACCCTGAAGTGTCATTTCCGATACTGTGCCACTTTCCGACATTTATAATATTTGAAATTTCATTACATATCATGAAGAAAAATTGTTAAATGTCTTACCAAGCTTATATAATAAAAATTAAAAAAGGGTAACGAATAAGTCTCATTGGAGTGTATAAAAGATTTTCAATTTGAAATTATAATCGTAAATATTTACATATTACGTTTCTTTGCAAAATTGATGGGTATTATATGTTTGGTTTCATTTTTTTAAATTATTTAATATTAAATATAATATACACTACATAAATTAAAAATATTATTTAATATCAAAACGTGTCATAATGTGTCGAAATCTAACATTTTTTAAAATTAAAAGTGCCGGAGTGTCATGTTATGTCGTGTCCCATATCAATATCGGTGCAATATAAGCTGTCCTTATACACTGACAATGGATGTCTAGTCAAAGAGACTAGGCTGGCGAAGATTACAGCTACACACACTCTCATGTTTGAGATAGACTTCTCTTCTCTCTAAATACCTTTTTCTCCTATAGAAGGGGCATCTTCATATCTACTAACTTGTGGAATTGCTACTCTGCACAAATGTAGAGCCACCTTAATCATTCATACATATTTTTTCCCTTTGATAATAGCACCATGAGAAGCTATTACGCTACTTTGGTCTCTACTATTACCACTATGAGCACCCCTAAATTAATAAACTTCACCTTGTATGAGATACATCTATGACCCCAACGGTTGATATTTCATTCGCATTTCTCACCTTGTAATATATTCCTTATTGTTTTTGGTACATCATATCTCTTCTTTTATATAGAGATTAATAGGATGTAATGGTATCTAATATAATTTTATTATATACTTTTTTTTCAGGCGAGTCTCATATTATATGTTATTTTTTTTAAAAAAATTTCTTTTAAAATTAATTTCATTCATAAAATTTCGTATCACTTTTTGAATATTTTTTTTAACATTCTTTATTCCTTTTTTTATGAATAACTTAATGAATATTCTTCATTATTATTTTTTTAATATTTTACATTGAAGCAAGCAAGTGATAAAGAGAAAACTCACGATGTACTTGTTTGTATTTATAATATTTGGATTTAGAATTAAGAAAAAACTCATTCAAAGTGAGCTTATTTATAAAATTTATCTTGTCTTCAATTTTAATAAATTAAGATATGATGTATGAAATTTGTTCTGAGGTGTAAAAGGCTGAGCTCAAATGTATAACCTGTAAGGAGGTTGACTGTTGCTCTATGTATCAGCTTAAGGATCCTAGACTCCTAGTACGAAGAACCAATAAATTGTTCTAAGGTGTAATAGGATGAGCCTAGTCTGACCTAGTAAGGAAATTGACTGTTGTTTAATGTATCAGGTTAAGGATCCTGATATGAAGACCTAGTACCTCTGTAAGAGATATGTATCGATATTAATGGTGTATTTTTTGTGAGGGAGGGTGTAACGAGTGCGTTTTAGTTGTGTAATCCGGTTTCTTAGGATTCAACCCTTTGCATGTACATGTGAAATGCCTTATATAGATGATAATGAGTCACAATAAGTTGGTCCATACCGTGATTGACAATGTCATAGTGTGTTTGGTGATGGAATCTGTTCTGCCTGTGGCAGATGTGTCCAACGTAGGTTGGATGATTGATCTCGGATTCAGGTGTTCCTCTCTGGATATCTATAGATTAGGTATCTGGGATGAACGTGGATCACTGACACTGACCTAGGCGTTTGCCTCCAAGGTGTGTGTGTGTGATATCCAATGATTAGGGTTAGATTGTGTACCTTGTTGCTCCACCTACCTGCCTTATATAGCCCGGCTCTAGGGTTTACTTGGGTTGGGCCGAGGTGTAGAGTGGGCTTGAGTCCAGCCCATAACAGTTGCCCCCCCAGCTCGGTAGGCTGAGTTATCAGAGTGCCGAGTTGCGTTGATTGTCTGACCTGGTACATCTCGGTTTTAGAGCCGATATGCACTTACTCATCAATCTTCTCATCCTGCGGCCATTCTCCACGTGTCTTAAACCATCATAATGTGTATCGTCAATTATCTTTTCCGCCGCCTTGGCATTTAATGCGACTGCGACTGTACAGATATCAATCGTTTTGTCCTGTCAGGTGCTTTTTGCTTTTTGCTTTTACCCTTTTGCCCTTGTCTTTTCGTTTTCGCGGGTCATAACTCCTGAACTTCTCCCCTTTCCTTATTTCACTGGCATTTCCCCCTTTTCTCACCTTTCTGCTTCTGCTGTTAGTTCATTTGCGATTTGTTGCGTTCGGTTGTGCTTCGAGGTTTCCCTGTTGAGCATCAACCTTCTCCATCAAGCATTTGGTATTACTTGCTCTGTAGGTATGTGTTTCTTGACCTTTCTTTATTTCTTTGCCTTCTATTATTGCTGTTGCCTGCGTTTCTGTGTTGTTGCTTTCCTTATTTCGTTTCGTCTGCATTCGTCCCCTATATGTTCGGTTTTCTTACCGCCACTGGTTACGTTTGCTATTCTTGCCTGGAAAAGTTCCCAGTATAGATGAGGGAATTTCTTACGGGTATAGGAGGGCCACTTGCCCTCGCGTTTTTGGCCGGAGTGACGAGATTCTGGCAGAGGAAGAGGCTAGAGCTGCTGAAGAGGAGGTGATTCGAGACCATGGTGCCTCTTTTGGCCCAGGACGTCGGCCGCCGGCTTCCGGGCCCGGACGTCGTCGTCTTGTTCCTGGCTCCGGACGTCGTCCACCAGTGAGATCTCGTCCCAGTGGTCGAGGGCGGTCTCGGTCCTCTAGGCGAGGTCGGTCCCAGCCTTCTAATCGTGCCGCGGGCTATTCGTCCGCAAGCACCAACCCTTTCTTAGATAATAGACCTAGGTCCTCTTCCTTTCTTAATATTGGCCAACAAGATCTCATTGCCTTAAATCGATCCTCTGTCCAGCCCATATTACCGACTTCCCCTCCTCGGAATCCGAGTCCATGCTTCAACTGCGTTTATCTCAGCGCGCAATTTATTGGGAACGGCAATGATTTCATGGCGAACCTAGTCCTAGGCAGTTGCTCTCACGACCCCGGACTTAGAACTTCAGTTCCTATGACCTCTTCAGATAATTCTTCAAGCTCTTCACACTGTAGTTTATTTAACTCAGGTGCGTGTACTTGCTGCTTTTGTTGTTTTAATCCACCCATTTTGCTGTTCTAGGTTCTTATGGAGTCCCCTTCTGCAGAACTCAACGTGGAGACTACCTCATCCAATCAGGAGCTAGAAGCCGAGGTTGCAGCGGTTGAAGAAGGTTCTGCCCCAGTGGGTACCAGTCTGCGCAGGCAATTCCCCTGGGTGACACAAGAGGTTCTTAGTTTCAGATCCTCCATGACCACTGAGGAAATATCCGGGTTACCAATTGGCAACCCGGTAGGTTTTAACACCTTCTGTCCTGCAGAGGATGAGCCGGTGTGCTCGGGCCGGAACCCGCAAGAGCCTCCCTTTTTCTTTTTTTACCGAGATTTGATCACAAAGATCGGTATTCGTTTTCCTTTCTCCCCCTTTATAATATGCCTTTTAAACCATTTTCTTCTGGCTCCCACCCAAATTCATCCCAATGGATGGGCATACATTGTTGCCTTCGAGCAACTCTGCATATCCTTGTCAGTGAATTGCTCTGTTGCCCTTTTTATGTATTTTTTCAATATTTATACCCCGCGCTCCGGTTCTGAACCTCCCAAGTTAAAGGGTTGGGCCAGCATCCGGGGTCGCATTAGTAAGCCCTCCAGGAGACTGTTTTCTGTATACAGCGACTCCTTCAAAAATTTTAAAGGCGCGTACTTCAAGGTCGTGGCCGAGGTTGGTGAGAAGCCTTGGTTTGATGAGCCCAGTACGCTTTTCAACATTCATTTTTTATTTACTTGCCCTTTTCATTCTGTTATTTGTACTGATATTTCCTTGGTTGTGCTGGTAACCTTGTTTCTTTTTGCTTCATTTGCCAGGCTCAACAATGAACCCCAATTCAGATGATGTGCCTGATTACTGCCGGGCTTTACAGGGTAAAGGTATAGCCCGTCCCCCTCCAGCGAAGAAGGCGAAGGTTGCTGCCCCTTCCCCAGGTGCGGGTTCATCCAATCCTGAGCCCCATCGTGGCATATCCGTCTTGGATCTGACACACGATGGTGAGAACTGGCTGGATGGGGAGCCAGAAGAGACTCCCTTCACTACTGGTGGTGGCACAACCCGGGCTGTAGTGTCCGTTGAGAGAGGTAGCGCCCCACCCTCCCCCCTGCCTGCTGGTTTAAGGAGGGGTTCTCTTTGGGAGATGAGAGTCACTACCGAGCTACGTGGTGTGACCCGCGCTCCTCCCTCTTTCTACGGCTCCCCCCTCCGTCCAAGGCTGAAGCTGAAGAACTGCAGAAAGCCGAGCTATATTTGTTTAAGGCGGCTTCGTTGATGAAACCGTATTCCATCATGCTCGAGAAGCACTCCGAGGTAGTATCCGAGAAGGATACTCTGAAGAGTGAAAAGATAATCATGCAAAGCCAGCTTGACCAGCTACGGCAAGAGAACCAGACTTTGAAGTCTGATGCGGCCAAGCTGAGTCTCTCGCTGCACAACTCTGAAGCCGACCTTAAGTCTATCTCGGACTGCTTTGGTCTGGAGGGTGGGAAAGATGCCATAATAAGATTTTTCAAGGCCAAGCTATCCATGCTATCGAAGGCGGAGGCACGGCACGGGGAAATGGCCTCCCAACTTGAACAGCTGAAGGTGCAGCAGGAAGAATTGCAAGCTGATTATGATCAAAGTCAAGCTGCACTGGAAAAAGCTGTTAGTTCCGCCTTCAATAATGCTGTGAACCAAGTAAAATATTTTAACCCTGAAGCGCCTCTCAGCCTGGATCAGTTGGACTACTATGGCTACGTCAGTGGTGGAATATTCTACTCTTCAGCCGAGGAGCCCCCTGCAGTAGATGGCGAAGGTGTCGTCCCTAGCTCGGAGATTGAAGCTGCAGATCGGCAGTTGGATTCCGGTTGCCAGCCAATTTTGAGGGGGGATACCCCATAATTTGTAATCTGCCGTTGATATTCCGGCTTTATGCTGTAAAAACATTTTTTGTGCTAACTTGTTATTAATTCAGGAATTTAGAATTAATTGCGTAGCTTGTATTTGCTTTATTTGCAATATCCGCCTCGTATGTTTCGAGGTTTTGTGTCGAATTTTCATTTCGGCTGAGATAGCGTGCGAGGGCGTCCCCTTAGCACAGTCTCCCTTTTTTCATAAACGAGCCGAGGTTAGCACTCTCAACCTTGCCCTTTAGGCAAGGCGGGTTCAAACACCTCGGCCTAGTTCTTTCTTTCGCGCATTTGAACTTCCAATGGGTTCGTATAGCGCGGATTCAATTTATATTCGAACTCTCAACCGAGCTTTTTCCACTTGGCGGGTTCGATTTCTTATCTCGGGTTAGAACGCTCGGCTCTTGCCTATTTGGCAGGCTGGGTTCCTATAACTCGGATTTCAATTGCGAGTTTTAGAACTTCCAATTTAACATGGGTTCGTATAGCTCGGATTCAAATTCATAAATGAACGCTCAACCGAGTTTCTTTTTTAAACGGCGGGTTCAATTTCTTTCAACGTTGGTTCCCAGACGTCGGAATGTGTATGCATTGCATAAATTACCAAAGTCGGAACGTACAACTTGTAAATAATGAAAATTTGCAATTTATTGAATTACAAAGCCATAAAAGAAACCATCGTATTTGCTTTGCACAAGCAAGATATTCAATTTAACTGTAATACTTTTTCAACTTATCTGCATTCCATGTCCTTGCCACGTGCTTCCCTTTCAAAGTTTCTAGCACGTAAGCTCCTTTGGACAGTTTACTTTTGACTCTGAAAGGCCCTTCCCATCTTGGGGCTAATTTCCCTTGTGAAGCGTTTCGTCCCCCTATATCCGCCCTGCGTAGGACTAACTCGTTTGTTTCAAATGACTGTGGTCTCACTTTTTTATTGAATCGGTTAGCCACTAGTTGCTTGGCCACATAGTTTCTGCAGTATGCCATAGTCCGGATCTCTTCAATCAGGTCGAGCTCAACCGCCACCTTATCATTATTGTCCTTTTCTGTTTGTGCGAGAGTTTGAACCCTTCTCCAGGATGGTTCCCCTAGTTCCACTAGGATCATGGCTTCACATCCATATGTTAGTTTGAAGGGGGACTCGCCCACAGAGGTTTGAACCGTGGTTCTATACCCCCATAACACGTAGTAGAGCTCCTCTACCCATTTACCTTTAGCGGATTGTTCCATACGTCGGCGTAAGCCTTCAAATATAATTTTATTAGCCGCTTCAGCCTGACCATTAGTCTGGGGGTGTTCCACCGAGGCAAATCTGTGCCGGATATGAAACCCAGTCAAAAGGTTTTGGAACCCTTTGCTAGTGAACTGGGTGCCATTGTCCGTTACAATTTCAGCTGGGATCCCAAAACGGCATATTACGTTTCTCTCTAAGAAACGCTGTATGCGGGCCGAGGTAATGGAAGCAATTAGCTCAGCTTCAATCCATTTGGTGAAGTAATCAACTGCGACTATCAACCACTTAAGCTGACCCTCTGCTGCAGTAAACGGGCCCAAAATGTCCATTCCCCATTTGTAGAATGGCCATGGAGCCGTGGTAAAATTCAGCTCCTCAGGTGGAGCCAAAAGGTTTTTACCATGCCTTTGGCATTCGTCGCACCGCTGTACATGATCCTTCGCATCTTTCGCCATGGACGGCCAGAAATAGCCGGCACGAAGTGCCTTCCGAGCTAAGGCTTTTCCGCCGACGTGTTGGCCGTTAATCCCTTCATGTATCTCGGATAGAACGTATTGTGCTCTATCCGAGTTGACAC
>JAVKPL010007802.1:0-31243 GCA_032173675.1 Gastrolobium villosum | reverse complement strand
TTTTCTTTGTGTTGTTTTCGAAGGAAAATGGATTCCGTTAAATGGAAAAAAATTGATTTTGTGAAGTTTTTCGACAAAAAAGGAAATCAGTCGAAGATTTTTGACGGAAAACGAATTCCGTCGAAAACGGATGAATAAAATAAATTGGAAAATAATTTGATTTTGTAAAGTTTTTCGAAGGAAAAGGGATTCCATCGAAAACAGATGAATAAAATAAATGCAAAAGAAATTGATTTTGTGAAGTTTTTCGACGGAAAATGGATTCTGTCGATGATTTTTGACGGAAAATGAATTCCGTCGAAAATGGATGAATAAAATAAATGCAAAAGAAATTGATTTTGTGAAGTTTTTTGACGGAAAATGGATTCCGTCAAAAATGGATGAATAAAATAAATGCAAAAGAAATTGATTTTGTGAAGTTTTTTGACGGGAAATAAATTCCGTCGAAAATGGATGAATAAAATAAATGCAAAAGAAATTGATTTTGTGAAGTTTTTCGACGGAAAATGGATTCCGTCGAAAAATGATGAATAAAATAAATGAAAAAGAAATTGATTTTGTGAAGTTTTCGACGGAAAACGGATTCCGTCGAAAATGGATGAATAAAATAAATGCAAAAGAAATTGATTTTGTGAAGTTTTTCGACGGAAAATGGATTCCGTCGAAGATTTTTGACGGCAAAATGAATTCGAAAATGGATGAATAAAATAAATGCAAAAGAAATTGATTTTGTGAAGTTTTTTGACGGAAAATGGATTCCGTCGAAAATGGATGAAAAAAATAAATTCAAAAGAAATTGTTTTTGCGAAGTTTTTTGACGGAAAACGGATTCCGTCGAAAATGGATGAATAAAATAAATGCAAAAGAAAATGATTTTGTGAAGTTTTTCGACGAAAATGGATTCCGTCGAAGATTTTTGACGGAAAATGTATTCCGCCAAAAACGGATGAATAAAATAAATGCAAAAGAAATTGATTTTGTGAAGTTTTTCGACGGAAAATGGATTCCGTCGAAGATTTTTGACAGAAAATGAATTCCATCGAAAATGGATGAATAAAATAAATGCAAAAGAAATTGATTTTGTGAAGTTTTTCGACGGAAAATTGATTCCGTCGAAAATAGATGAATAAAATAAATGCAAAAGAAATTGATTTTGTGAAGTTTTTCGACGGAAAAATGATTCCGTAGAAGATTTTTGGCGGAAAATGGATTCCGTCGAAGATTTTTGACGGAAAATGAATTCCGTTGAAAATGGATGAATAAAATAAATGCAAAAGAAATTGATTTTGTGAAGTTTTTTTGACGGAAAACGTATTCCGTCGAAAATGGATGAATAAAATAAATGCAAAAGAAATTGATTTTGTGAAGTTTTTGAAGGAAAATGGATTCCGTTGAAAACGGATGAATAAAATAAATGGAAAAAAATTGATTTTGTAAAGTTTTTCGAAAAAGGAAAAGGGATTTTTGACGGAAAACGTCGAAAACGGATGAATAAAATAAATTGGAAAGAAATTGATTTTGTAAAGTTTTTCGAAGGAAAATGGATTCCATCGAAAACAGATGAATAAAATAAATGCAAAAGAAATTGTTTTTTTCAAGTTTTTCGACGGAAAATGGATTCTGTCGAAGATTTTTAACGGAAAATGAATTCCGTCGAAAATGGATGAATAAAATAAACGCAAAAGAAATTAATTTTGTGAAGTTTTTCGACGGAAAATGGATTCCGTCGATGATTTTTGACGGAAAATGAATTCCGTCGAAAATGGATGAATAAAATAAACGCAAAAGAAATTGGTTTTGTGAAGTTTTTTGACGGGAAATAAATTCCGTCGAAAATGGATGAATAAAATAAATGCAAAAGAAATTGTTTTTGCGAAGTTTTTTTCGACGGAAAATGGATTCCGTTGAAAATGGATGAATAAAATAAATGCAAAAAAATTGATTTTGTGAAGTTTTTTCGAAATCAGTCGAAGATTTTTGACGGAAAATGGATCCGTCGAAAGCGGATCGAAAATAATTTGAAAATTTTGATTTTGTAAATTTTTTTCAAAAATGAATTCCGTCGAAAATGGATGAATAAAATAAATGCAAAAGAAGTTGATTTTGTGAAGTTTTTCGACAAAATGGATTCCGTCGAAGATTTTTGACAGAAAATGAATTCCATCGAAAATGGATTAATAAAATAAATGCAAAAGAAATTGATTTTGTGAAGTTTTTTGACGGAAAATTGATTCCGTCGAAAATAGATGAATAAAATAAATCCGAAAGAAATTGATTTTGTGAAGTTTTTCGACGGAAAAATGATTCCGTAGAAGATTTTTGACGGAAAATGGATTCCGTCGAAGATTTTTGACGAAAAATGAATTCCGTTGAAAATGGAAGAATAAAATAAATGCAAAAGAAATTGATTTTGTGAAGTTTTTTGACGGGAAGTGAATTCCGTCGAAAATGGATGAATAAAATAAATGCAAAAGAAATTTTTGTGTGTGTTATTTATTGAAGGAAAATGGATTCCGTTGAAAACGGATGAATAAAATAAATGAAAAAGAATTTTGGGAAGTTTTTCGACGAAAAAGGAAATCAGTCGAAGTTTTTTGACGGAAAACGAATTCCGTCGAAAACGGATGATTAAAATAAATTGGAAAATAATTTGATTTTGTAAAGTTTTTCGAAGGAAAATGGATTCCATCGAAAACAGATGAATAAAATAAATGCAAAAGAAAATGATTTTTTCAAGTTTTTCGACGGAAAATGGATTCTGTCGAAGATTTTTGACGGAAAATGAATTCTGTCGAAAATGGATGAATAAAATAAACGCAAAAGAAATTAATTTTGTGAAGTTTTTTTCACGGAAAATGGATTCCGTCGAAAATGGATGAATAAAATAAATGCAAAAGAAATTGATTTTGTGAAGTTTTTTGACGGGAAATAAATTCCGTCGAAAATGGATGAATAAAATAAATGCAAAAGAAATTTTTCTTTGTGTTGTTTTTCGAAGGAAAATGGATTCCGTTGAAAACGGATGAATAAAATAAATGGAAAAAAATTGATTTTGTGAAGTTTTTCGACGAAAAAGGAAATCAGTCGAAGATTTTTGACGGAAAACGAATTCCGTCGAAAACGGATGAATAAAATAAATTGGAAAATAATTTGATTTTGTAAATTTTTTTCAAATGAAAAGGGATTCCGTCGAAAATGGATGAATAAAATAAATGCAAAAGAAATTGATTTTGTGAAGTTTTTTGACGGAAAACGGATTCCGTCGAAAATGGATGAATAAAATAAATGCAAAAGAAATTTTTGTGTGTGTTATTTTTTGAAGGAAAATGGATTCCGTTGAAAACGGATGAATAAAATAAATGCAAAAAAAATTGATTTTGGGAAGTTTTTGTGAAGTTTTTCCGTCAAAAACGATGATTAAAATAAATTGAAAATAATTTGGAAAATGGGATTCCGTCGAAAATGGATGAATAAAATAAATGCAAAAGAAATTGTTTTTGTCAAGTTTTTCGACGGAAAATGGATTCTGGATTTTGACGGAAAATGAATTCGTCGAAAATGGATGAATAAAATAAATGCAAAAGAAATTGATTTTGTGAAGTTTTTTTCACGGAAAATGGATTCCGTCGAAAATGGATGAATAAAATTGCAAAAGAAATTGATTTTGTGAAAATTTTTTCGGGAAATAAATTCCGTCGAACGGATGAATAAAATAAATGCAAAAGAAATTTTTTTGTGTTGTTTTTCGAAGGAAAATGGATTCCGTTGAAAACGGATGAATAAAATAAATGCAAAAAAATTGATTTTGTGAAGTTTTTCGACGAAAAAGGAAATCAGTCGAAGATTTTTGACGGAAAACGAATTCCGTCGAAAACGGATGAATAAAATAAATTGGAAAATAATTTGATTTTGTAAAGTTTTTCGAAATGAAAAGGAAAAGTCGGATTCCGTCGAAAATGGATGAATAAAATAAATGCAAAAGAAATTGATTTTGTGTTAGTTTTTCGAAGGAAAATGGATTCCGTCGAAAATGGATGAATAAAATAAATGCAAAAGAAATTGATTTTGTGAAGTTTTTCGACGGAAAAAGGATTCCGTCGAAGATTTTTGACGGAAAATGAATTTCGTCGAAAATGGATGAATAAAATAAATGCAAAAGAAATTGATTTTGTGAAGTTTTTTGACGGAAAATGGATTCCGTCGAAAATGGATGAATAAAATAAATTCAAAAGAAATTGTTTTTGTGAAGTTTTTCGACGGAAAACGGATTCCGTCGAAAATGGATGAATAAAATAAATGCAAAAGAAAATGATTTTGTGAAGTTTTCGACGGAAAATGTATTCCGCCAAAAACGGATGAATAAAATAAATGCAAAAGAAATTGATTTTGTGATGTTTTTCGACGAAAATGGATTCCGTCGAAGATTTTTGACAGAAAATGAATTCCGTCGAAAATGGATGAATAAAATAAATGCAAAAGAAATTAATTTTGTGAAGTTTTTCGACGGAAAATTGATTCCGTCGAAAATAGATGAATAAAATAAATGCAAAAGAAATTGATTTTGTGAAGTTTTTCGACGGAAAAATTTCCGTAGAAGATTTTTGACGGAAAATGGATTCCGTCGAAGATTTTTGACGGAAAATGAATTCCGTCAAAAATGGATGAATAAAATAAATGCAAAAGAAATTGATTTTGTGAAGTTTTTTGACGGGAAAATGGATTCCGTCGAAAATGGATTTTATAAATAAATGCAAAAAAAATTTTTGTGTGTGTTTTTTCGGAAAAAGGAAATTTTTGACGGAAAACGGATTCCGTCGAAAACGGATGAATAAAATAAATGCAAAAGAAATTGATTTTGTGAAGATTTTTGACGGAAAATGAATTCCGTCGAAAACAGATGAATAAAATAAATGCAAAAGAAATTGATTTTGTGAAGTTTTTCGACGGAAAATGGATTCCGTCGAAAACGGATGAATAAAATAAATGCAAAAAAATTGATTTTGTGAAGTTTTTCGACGGAAAATGGAAATCCGTTTTGAAGATTTTTGACGGAAAATGAATTCCGTCGAAAACGGATGAATAAAATAAATGCAAAAGAAATTGATTTTGTGAAGTTTTTCGACGGAAAATGGATTCCGTCGAAAATGGATGAATAAAATAAATGCAAAAGAAATTGATTTTGTGAAGTTTTTCGACGGAAAATGGATTCCGTCGAAAATTTTTGACGGAAAATAAATGCGAAAAGGATGAATAAAATAAATGCAAAAGAAATTGATTTTGTGAAGTTTTTTTCGAAAATGGATTAATAAAATAAATGCAAAAGAAAATTTGGTGATTTTTCCGGAAAATGAATTTCGTTGAAAACGGATGAATAAAATAAATGCAAAAGAAATTGATTTTGTGAAGTTTTTTGACGGAAAATTTTTGACGGAAAACGGTCGAAAATGGATGAATAAAATAAATTGCAAAAGAAATTGATTTTGTGTGTTTTTCGAAGGAAAATGGATTCCGTCGAAAACAGATTAATAAAATAAATGCAAAAAAATTGATTTTCTGAAGTTTTTCGACGGAAAATGGATTCCGTCGAAGATTTTTGACGGAAAACGAATTCCGTCGAAAATGGACGAATAAAATAAATTGGAAAATAATTTGATTTTGTAAAGTTTTTCGAAGGAAAAGGGCAAAAGAAATTGATTTTGTGAAGTTTTTTGACCGTCGAAAACGGATGAATAAAATAAATGCAAAAGAAATTGATTTTGTGAAGTTTTTCGACGGAAAACGGATTCCGTCGAAAATGGATGAATAAAATAAATGCAAAAGAAATTGATTTTGTGAAGTTTTTCGACGGAAAATGGATTCCGTCGAAGATTTTTGACGGAAAATGAATTCCGTCGAAAATGGATGAATAAAATAAATGCAAAAGAAATTGATTTTGTGAAGTTTTTTGACGGAAAATGGATTCCGTCGAAAATGGATGAATAAAATAAATTCAAAAGAAATTGTTTTTGCGAAGTTTTTTGACGGAAAACGGATTCCGTCGAAAATGGATGAATAAAATAAATGCAAAAGAAAATGATTTTGTGAAGTTTTCGACGGAAAATGGATTCCGTCGAAGATTTTTGACGGAAAATGTATTCCGCCAAAAACGGATGAATAAAATAAATGCAAAAGAAATTGATTTTGTGATGTTTTTCGACGAAAATGGATTCCGTCGAAGATTTTTGACAGAAAATGAATTCCGTCGAAAATGGATGAATAAAATAAATGCAAAAGAAATTAATTTTGTGAAGTTTTTCGACGGAAAATTGATTCCGTCGAAAATAGATGAATAAAATAAATGCAAAAGAAATTGATTTTGTGAAGTTTTTCGAAAAATGATTGTGGAAAATGGATTCCGTCGAAGATTTTTGACGGAAAATGAATTCCGTCGAAAATGGATGAATAAAATAAATGCAAAAGAAATTGATTTTGTGAAGTTTTTTGACGGGAAGTGAATTCCGTCGAAAATGGATGAATAAAATAAATGCAAAAGAAATTGATTTTGTGTGTTTTTATCGAAGGAAAATGGATTCCGTTGAAAACGGATGAATAAAATAAATGGAAAAAAATTGATTTTGTGAAGTTTTTCGACGAAAAAGGAAATCAGAAAATGGAAAACGAATTCCGTAAAACGGATGATTAAAATAAATTTAATTTGATTTTGTAAAGTTTTTCGAAGAAAAATGGATTCCGTCGAAAACAGATTAATAAAATAAATGCAAAAAAAATTGATTTTGTGAAGTTTTTCGACGGAAAATGGATTCTGTCGAAGATTTTTGACGGAAAATTGGATTCACGGAAAATGGATTCCGTCGAAAATAGATGAATAAAATAAATGCAAAAGAAATTGGTTTTGTGAAGTTTTTTGACGGGAAATAAATTCCGTCGAAAATGGATGAATAAAATAAATGCAAAATAAATTTTTCTTTGTGTTGTTTTTCGAAGGAAAATGGATTCCGTTGAAAACGGATGAATAAAATAAATGGAAAAAAATTGATTTTGTGAAGTTTTTCGACGAAAAAGGAAATCAGTCGAAGATTTTTGACGGAAAACGAATTCCGTCGAAAACGGATGAATAAAATAAATTGGAAAATAATTTGATTTTGTAAAGTTTTTCGAAGGAAAAGGGATTCCGTCGAAAACGGATGAATAAAATAAATGCAAAAGAAATTGATTTTGTGAAGTTTTTCGACGGAAAACGGATTCCGTCGAAAATGGATGAGTAAAATAAATGCAAAAGAAATTGATTTTGTGAAGTTTTTCGACGGAAAATGGATTCCGTCGATGATTTTTGACGGAAAATGAATTTCGTCGAAAATGGATGAATAAAATAAATGCAAAAGAAATTGATTTTGTGAAGTTTTTTGACGGAAAATGGATTCCGTCGAAAATGGATGAATAAAATAAATTCAAAAGAAATTGTTTTTGCGAAGTTTTTTGACGGAAAACGGATTCCGTCGAAAATGGATGAATAAAATAAATGCAAAAGAAAATGATTTTGTGAAGTTTTCGACGGAAAATGGATTTCGTCGAAGATTTTTGACGGAAAATGTATTCCGCCAAAAACGGATGAATAAAATAAATGCAAAAGAAATTGATTTTGTGATGTTTTTCGACGAAAATGGATTCCGTCGAAGATTTTTGACAGAAAATGAATTCCGTCGAAAATGGATGAATAAAATAAATGCAAAAGAAATTAATTTTGTGAAGTTTTTCGACGGAAAATTGATTCCGTCGAAAATAGATGAATAAAATAAATGCAAAAGAAATTGATTTTGTGAAGTTTTTCGACGGAAAAATGATTCCGTAGAAGATTTTTGACGGAAAATGGATTCCGTCGAAGATTTTTGACGGAAAATGAATTCCGTTGAAAATGGATGAATAAAATAAATGCAAAAGAAATTGATTTTGTGAAGTTTTTTGACGGGAAGTGAATTCCGTCGAAAATGGATGAATAAAATAAATGCAAAAGAAATTTTTGTGTGTGTTATTTATCGAAGGAAAATGGATTCCGTTGAAAACGGATGAATAAAATAAATGGAAAAAAATTGATTTTGGGAAGTTTTTCGACGAAAAAGGAAATCAGTCGAAGATTTTTGACGGAAAACGAATTCCGTCGAAAACGGATGATTAAAATAAATTGGAAAATAATTTGATTTTGTAAAGTTTTTCGAAGGAAAATGGATTCCATCGAAAACAGATGAATAAAATAAATGCAAAAGAAATTGATTTTGTCAAGTTTTTCGACGGAAAATGGATTCTGTCGAAGATTTTTGACGGAAAATGAATTCCGTCGAAAATGGATGAATAAAATAAACGCAAAAGAAATTAATTTTGTGAAGTTTTTTTCACGGAAAATGGATTCCGTCGAAAATGGATGAATAAAATAAATGCAAAAGAAATTGATTTTGTGAAGTTTTTTGACGGGAAATAAATTCCGTCGAAAATGGATGAATAAAATAAATGCAAAAGAAATTTTTCTTTGTGTTGTTTTTCGAAGGAAAATGGATTCCGTTGAAAACGGATGAATAAAATAAATGGAAAAAAATTGATTTTGTGAAGTTTTTCGACGAAAAAGGAAATCAGTCGAAGATTTTTGACGGAAAACGAATTCCGTCGAAAATGGATGAATAAAATAAATTGGAAAATAATTTGATTTTGTAAAGTTTTTCGAAGGAAAAGGGATTCCGTCGAAAACGGATGAATAAAATAATAAAATAAATGCAAAAGAAATTGATTTTGTGAAGTTTTTCGACGGAAAACGGATTCCGTCGAAAATGGATGAATAAAATAAATGCAAAAGAAATTGATTTTGTGAAGTTTTTCGACGGAAAATGGATTCCGTCGATGATTTTTGACGGAAAATGAATTTCGTCGAAAATGGATGAATAAAATAAATGCAAAAGAAATTGATTTTGTGAAGTTTTTTGACGGAAAATGGATTCCGTCGAAAATGGATGAATAAAATAAATTCAAAAGAAATTGTTTTTGCGAAGTTTTTTGACGGAAAACGGATTCCGTCGAAAATGGATGAATAAAATAAATGCAAAAGAAAATGATTTTGTGAAGTTTTCGACGGAAAATGGATTCCGTCGAAGATTTTTGACGGAAAATGTATTCCGCCAAAAACGGATGAATAAAATAAATGCAAAAGAAATTGATTTTGTGATGTTTTTCGACGAAAATGGATTCCGTCGAAGATTTTTGACAGAAAATGAATTCCGTCGAAAATGGATGAATAAAATAAATGCAAAAGAAATTAATTTTGTGAAGTTTTTCGACGGAAAATTGATTCCGTCGAAAATAGATGAATAAAATAAATGCAAAAGAAATTGATTTTGTGAAGTTTTTCGACGGAAAAATGATTCCGTAGAAGATTTTTGACGGAAAATGGATTCCGTCGAAGATTTTTGACGGAAAATGAATTCCGTTGAAAATGGATGAATAAAATAAATGCAAAAGAAATTGATTTTGTGAAGTTTTTTGACGGGAAGTGAATTCCGTCGAAAATGGATGAATAAAATAAATGCAAAAGAAATTTTTGTGTGTGTTATTTATCGAAGGAAAATGGATTCCGTTGAAAACGGATGAATAAAATAAATGGAAAAAAATTGATTTTGGGAAGTTTTTCGACGAAAAAGGAAATCAGTCGAAGATTTTTGACGGAAAACGAATTCCGTCGAAAACGGATGATTAAAATAAATTGGAAAATAATTTGATTTTGTAAAGTTTTTCGAAGGAAAATGGATTCCATCGAAAACAGATGAATAAAATAAATGCAAAAGAAATTGATTTTGTCAAGTTTTTCGACGGAAAATGGATTCTGTCGAAGATTTTTGACGGAAAATGAATTCCATCGAAAATGGATGAATAAAATAAACGCAAAAGAAATTAATTTTGTGAAGTTTTTTTCACGGAAAATGGATTCCGTCGAAAATGGATGAATAAAATAAATGCAAAAGAAATTGATTTTGTGAAGTTTTTTGACGGGAAATAAATTCCGTCGAAAATGGATGAATAAAATAAATGCAAAAGAAATTTTTCTTTGTGTTGTTTTTCGAAGGAAAATGGATTCCGTTGAAAACGGATGAATAAAATAAATGGAAAAAAATTGATTTTGTGAAGTTTTTCGACGAAAAAGGAAATCAGTCGAAGATTTTTGACGGAAAACGAATTCCGTCGAAAATGGATGAATAAAATAAATTGGAAAATAATTTGATTTTGTAAAGTTTTTCGAAGGAAAAGGGATTCCGTCGAAAACGGATGAATAAAATAAATGCAAAAGAAATTTATTTTGTGAAGTTTTTCGACGGAAAACGAATTCCGTCGAAAATGGATGAGTAAAATAAATGCAAAAGAAATTGATTTTGTGAAGTTTTTCGACGGAAAATGGATTCCGTCGATGATTTTTGACGGAAAATGAATTTCGTCGAAAATGGATGAATAAAATAAATGCAAAAGAAATTGATTTTGTGAAGTTTTTTGACGGAAAATGGATTCCGTCGAAAATGGATGAATAAAATAAATTCAAAAGAAATTGTTTTTGCGAAGTTTTTTGACGGAAAACGGATTCCGTCGAAAATGGATGAATAAAATAAATGCAAAAGAAAATGATTTTGTGAAGTTTTCGACGGAAAATGGATTCCATCGAAGATTTTTGACGGAAAATGTATTCCGCCAAAAACGGATGAATAAAATAAATGCAAAAGAAATTGATTTTGTGATGTTTTTCGACGAAAATGGATTCCGTCGAAGATTTTTGACAGAAAATGAATTCCGTCGAAAATGGATGAATAAAATAAATGCAAAAGAAATTAATTTTGTGAAGTTTTTCGACGGAAAATTGATTCCGTCGAAAATAGATGAATAAAATAAATGCAAAAGAAATTGATTTTGTGAAGTTTTTCGACGGAAAAATGATTCCGTAGAAGATTTTTGACGGAAAATGGATTCCGTCGAAGATTTTTGACGGAAAATGAATTCCGTTGAAAATGGATGAATAAAATAAATGCAAAAGAAATTGATTTTGTGAAGTTTTTTGACGGGAAGTGAATTCCGTCGAAAATGGATGAATAAAATAAATGCAAAAGAAATTTTTGTGTGTGTTATTTATCGAAGGAAAATGGATTCCGTTGAAAACGGATGAATAAAATAAATGGAAAAAAATTGATTTTGGGAAGTTTTTCGAGAAAAAGGAAATCAGTCGAAGATTTTTGACGGAAAACGAATTCCGTCGAAAACGGATGATTAAAATAAATTGGAAAATAATTTGATTTTGTAAAGTTTTTCGAAGGAAAATGGATTCCATCGAAAACAGATGAATAAAATAAATGCAAAAGAAATTGATTTTGTCAAGTTTTTCGACGGAAAATGGATTCTGTCGAAGATTTTTGACGGAAAATGAATTCCGTCGAAAATGGATGATTAAAATAAACGCAAAAGAAATTAATTTTGTGAAGTTTTTTTCACGGAAAATGGATTCCGTCGAAAATGGATGAATAAAATAAATGCAAAAGAAATTGATTTTGTGAAGTTTTTTGACGGGAAATAAATTCCGTCGAAAATGGATGAATAAAATAAATGCAAAAGAAATTTTTCTTTGTGTTGTTTTTCGAAGGAAAATGGATTCCGTTGAAAACGGATGAATAAAATAAATGGAAAAAAATTGATTTTGTGAAGTTTTTCGACGAAAAAGGAAATCAGTCGAAGATTTTTGACGGAAAACGAATTCCGTCGAAAATGGATGAATAAAATAAATTGGAAAATAATTTGATTTTGTAAAGTTTTTCGAAGGAAAAGGGATTCCGTCGAAAACGGATGAATAAAATAAATGCAAAAGAAATTGATTTTGTGAAGTTTTTCGACGGAAAACGGATTCCGTCGAAAATGGATGAATAAAATAAATGCAAAAGAAATTGATTTTGTGAAGTTTTTCGGAAAATGGATTCCGTCGAAGATTTTTGACGGAAAATGAATTCGTTGGATGAATAAAATAAATGCAAAAGAAATTGATTTTGTGTGTTTTTTGATTTTGTGAAGTTTTTTTTGGATTCCGTCGAAAATGGATGAATAAAATAAATGCAAAAGAAATTTTTGT
Organism: Gastrolobium villosum; assembly: GCA_032173675.1. Lineage (NCBI taxonomy): Eukaryota > Viridiplantae > Streptophyta > Magnoliopsida > Fabales > Fabaceae > Gastrolobium > Gastrolobium villosum. The sequence goes on along the minus strand of JAVKPL010007802.1, from coordinate 19,107 downwards.
GTGTGTTTTTTGACGGAAAATGGATTCCGTTGAAAACGGATGAATAAAATAAATGCAAAAAAATTGATTTTGTGAAGTTTTTCGACGAAAAAGGAAATCAGTCGAAGATTTTTGACGAAAAATGAATTCTTTCGAAAATGGATGAATAAATAAATTGGAAAATAATTTGATTTTGTAAAGTTTTTCGAAGGAAAATGGATTCCATCGAAAACAGATGAATAAAATAAATGCAAAAGAAATTGATTTTGTCAAGTTTTTCGACGGAAAATGGATTCTGTCGAAGATTTTTGACGGAAAATGAATTCCGTCGAAAATGGATGAATAAAATAAACGCAAAAGAAATTAATTTTGTGAAGTTTTTTTCACGGAAAATGGATTCCGTCGAAAATGGATGAATAAAATAAATGCAAAAGAAATTGATTTTGTGAAGTTTTTTGACGGGAAATAAATTCCGTCGAAAATGGATGAATAAAATAAATGCAAAAGAAATTGATTTTGTGAAGTTTTTCGACGGAAAATTTCCGTTGAAAACGGATGAATAAAATAAATGGATGAATAAAATAAATGCAAAAAAATTGATTTTGTGAAGTTTTTTGACGACGGAAAATGGATGAATAAAATAAATGCAAAAGAAATTTTTGTGTGTGTTAAAAAGAAAATTTCCGTTGAAAACGGATGAATAAAATAAATGGAAAAAAATTGATTTTGTGAAGTTTTTCGACGAAAAAAGGAAATCAATCGAAGATTTTTGACAGAAAACGAATTCCGTCGAAAATGGATGAATAAAATAAATGGGAAAATAATTTGATTTTGTAAAGTTTTTCGATGGAAAATGGATTCCATCGAAAACAGATGAATAAAATAAATGCAAAAGAAATTGATTTTTTGAAGTTTTTCGACGGAAAATGGATTCTGTCGAAGATTTTTGACGGAAAATGAATTCCGTCGAAAATGGATGAATAAAATAAATGCAAAAGAAATTGATTTTGTGAAGTTTTTTGACGGAAAATGGATTCCGTCGAAAATGGATGAATAAAATAAATGCAAAAGAAATTTTTTGTGAAGTTTTTTGACGGAAAATGTATTCCGTCGAAAATGGATGAATAAAATAAATGTAAAAGAAATTGATTTTGTGAAGTTTTTCGACGGAAAATGGATTCCGTCGAAAAAAATAAAATAAATGCAAAATAAATTAATTGTGAAGTTTTTCGACGAAAAAGGAAATCAGTCGAAGATTTTTGACGGAAAACGAATTCCGTCGAAAACGGATGAATAAAATAAATGCAAAAGAAATTGATTTTGTGAAGTTTTTCGACGGAAAATGGATTCCGTCGAAAATGATTAAAATAAATGCAAAAGAAATTGATTTTGTGAAGTTTTTCGGAAAATGGATTCCGTCGAAAATGGATGAATAAAATAAATGCAAAAGAAATTGATTTTGTGATGTTTTGTGAAGTTTTTTGACGGAAAATGAATTCCGTCGAAAATGGATGAATAAAATAAATGCAAAAGAAATTTTTTTTGTGTGTTATTTTTTTTGAAAAATGCCGTCGAAAATGATGAATAAAATAAATGCAAAAGAAATTGATTTTGTGAAGTTTTTCGACGGAAAAATGATTCCGTAGAAGATTTTTGACGGAAAATGGATTCCGTCGAAGATTTTTGACGGAAAATGAATTCCGTCGAAAATGGATGAATAAAATAAATGCAAAAGAAATTGATTTTGTGAAGTTTTTTGACGGGAAGTGAATTCCGTCGAAAATGGATGAATAAAATAAATGCAAAAGAAATTTTTGTGTGTGTTATTTATCGAAGGAAAATGGATTCCGTTGAAAACGGATGAATAAAATAAATGGAAAAAAATTGATTTTGGGAAGTTTTTCGACGAAAAAGGAAATCAGTCGAAGATTTTTGACGGAAAACGAATTCCGTCGAAAACGGATGATTAAAATAAATTGGAAAATAATTTGATTTTGTAAAGTTTTTCGAAGGAAAATGGATTCCATCGAAAACAGATGAATAAAATAAATGCACCAGAAATTGATTTTGTGAAGTTTTTTGACGGGAAATAAATTCCGTCGAAAATGGATGAATAAAATTGTAACATCCCGCATAATTAGTAAAATACATAAGTACTATATGTTATAGATGTATGTGTAGAATTCGGATTTATGGTGTAGGTTTGATGGCTTGCGAATTGTTTGATCTTTATAATTGGATGAGACTAAGGTAAGTATTTAAATTAAATCATAGGAGGGTGCGTATGTAGGCATGTGAAAATTATTAAAATCATATGAGTAATTTGAGTGTGTGTTAGAAGGCTTTAGTGTTTATTGGACTTTGGAAGTGGGCTAGTGTGTGTGGACTTGTCACTATTGGACTTGTGTGATTGGGTTCTTTGTATGTGTAGGCCAATGGCCCAAGGAGGCTTTTGGATCAAGCTAGTTCAGCCCAATGTTGAACCCACTTTTACCTCCCCTAAGCCTTGTCCAACAAGGCTGTCTTGTGCAGCAAGGAACACCACATGGCTAGATGTATTTCACTCCTCATTTCATGCGCATAAGAGAGTAAATGGGACTTGGTAAATCTGCCAATCTTTCCCTTGCTAAACCGCCACCTCACACCTTGCATGTGCACATTTGACTTCAACTTCATTGCATGGAAGACACATGTACACCTTAGCATCATTTTAGGCTGCATTCTTCTTCACTTTAGGCGCACATGGAGGTGTCATGGAGCAGATTTTTATGACACAAAATCTGCATTGAGTGTTGACTTGGAGAACCACCTTACACCTTCCATCATGAGGCTGAAATGTGCAGATTTTTGCATGCTTTTGGCAGTCCATCATGAGCCAAATCTGCCCCTTGCTTCCACATGCAACCAAAGAAGGATTTTGGGCTGCATCTCCATCATCTTTTGCGCACAAGGACAGCTCCAAATCAGAGTCTAGGCTGCCACAAACCTGTGCTCATGATGACACCTCCCTCCACTCCACCTTGTGCGCATGGTTTAGTCATTTGTGTGAAAAAATTCTGACTTAATAGCACTTATTCAGATCTGAACATATCTCCCTCACCTCCTTGCATGTGCATAGAGTAACCAAGAAGCAAACCTTTGCTTGTTCAAACCTTGTGTGCAGTCCCACCTTCACAAGAAACCAGAAATTTCATGATGTTTCATCATTGCAACTCCTCCTCACTTCTCTTTAAGTTATGCGCACACATGAGGGGGCTGTCCTCATTTTACATTCAGCCTAGTTCCTTCTCCTCTTCCTCACTCTCTAGCTGAACATTACAAGAACCATAGGAGAAAGAAAGACCAAGCCAACTCCCTTCTTCCCTCACTATCCAACCGTGGCCTTACACAAGTGAAGTGTGAGTTTCTTCTCTTTTCCTCTCACTGTTCAGCCTTGGCACTCACTCTTGGAAGCTGTCCAAGATTGTCCTCCTCTCCATTTATGCGCATAGATCATCTCCTAGGAAGTGTGGACTTGTTGTTGGTAGAACTAGAAAGGTGTGGTGTGTGAGCAAGAAGTGTGTGCTACAAGAGGTAAGCCTAGAACTTAGACCTCTTCATGGTGTGTAATCATGTGTGTTCTTGAATGTCTCTTTGAATATGTTTTGGATTCTTGAATGAGTATGGTAAAGGAATAAGGATGGAGCTATTTTATGAGGATTTGTATGCATGAAAGTCTCATGGTTATGCTTAAGATATATGCCACTGTTTATGTATGAATGTGCCATTGTTTTGAGGACATATATGCCACTGTTTCTCTATGAATGTGCCACTGTTTGAGGATGAATAGTCCACTGTTTCAGTTTTACAAGAGCACCATCTTGATGCCACTGTTTTGCATAAAAGTGCCACTGTTTTGAGGATGCATATGCCACTGTTTCGGTTGGACAAGCTCACCATTTTGATGCCACTGTTTTGTATAAAATGCTCACTGTTTTGATGTCACATATGTCACTGTTTTGCACCAAAAATACTCACTGTTTTAGTATTTAATGAGCCACTGTTTCTGCACAAAATAACCACCATATTGATGTGCAAACACCACTATTTATGCCACTGTTTTAATGTCCAAAAATAATGATTTATGCCACTGTTTTAATCACCATTTATGCCACTGTCTTAATGTTCAAAAATCCCTCTTTATGCCACTGTTTGATGTGTAAATACCTCTACCTATGCCACTGTTTCAATGTTCAAATATCACCACTAATGTCACTGTTTTGGATGTTCAAATGTATCATTCATGCCACTGTTTTAATGTTCAAAAACCACTCTCTTTGCCACTGTTTTTGATGTGCAAATATCACCACTAATGTCACTATTTTAATGATTAAATGTTACCAATCATGCCACTGTTTTGATGCACAAATAACACTACTTATGCCACTGTTTTGAGGTCCAAATACCATTGATTATGTCACTGTTTTAACATCCAAATACCACTGTTCTGCTACTGTTTTAAGGTCCAAAATGTCACTGGTTCTGTTTTAAAACGTTCACTGTTCTGCTGTAAGGTGCTACTGTTTTTCTGCTGTAAAACGTCACTGTTTCTGTCCACTATTTTTAAGTAAAACGTCACTGTTTCTGTCCACTATTTTTAAGTAAAACGTCACTGTTTCTGCCCAGTGTTTTCAAGGAAAAAGTCATTGTTTCTGCTCACTGTTTTAAGAACAAACGTCACTGTTTTCTGCTGTAAAACGTTGCTGTATGCTCACTGTTTTTCTGCTGTAAAACACTACTATATGCTCACTGTTTTTCTGCTGTAAAACACTGCTGTATGCTCACTGTTTTCCACTGTAAAACACTGCTGTATGCTCACTGTTTCTGCTGTAAATCGCCGCTGTAAATGATTGGTTGTGATTGATTTAGGTGCGCTTAAGAAGTGAGATACTTCGCTGCTGTTTGGTATTGTTTAAGACACGCAAGGTAAGTGTCAGGCGATATTACCTAATGTGACTATTAACTACTGGTATAAAATTGTGACATGATGCTCCATATTCCGTAAAAGTATTATGTTCCATTATGATGAAAGGAAACTGCCAAAAATGTGCCGTGATGGCTATATGATTATGAGGTAAAGACGTTATGTGGCAGCATAACGCATATGAAAAGTATATGTGCCGTGATGGCTATATGAAAGGTATATAAGCATGCATCTTACATCATACCGCATTTTTACGCTTTGTGTGTGAAAGCATAGCATGACATGCATGTATCAAGATCATATAGGCCTTGTTTTAGAATAGTTATGTACAGGACCATGTGTTTGAGCAAGCATCATATAGGCATCCCCAAGGTACCGGGGTATGGGACACTTGGCATCAGTCCGCATAGGCCCACAGTTGGAATCCACATGGAGCTCAGGTGCCAAGGGATATTTGATTCCACTGTGAAGTGCGCGCACGACGGTGCTAAAAGCGCAAAGGAAAGGCGTTATATACGCAATATATGAATATGATGAAAAGGAAAGGCGTTATATGCGCTATATATATGAATATGATGAAAAGGAAAAAGGAAAAGGAACAAGGATATGTTGAAGTGACTGTTTATGATTTTGTGCCTAGTTAATACTGTTATATTACTGGTTTTGTTGCCACACTACTGGGATTATTCTCACCCCTTCGGGGCTGCTATTTTTCCAAAATGGCAGGAGGACGTAAAAGCATTTGAAGGAGTGATGTTTTGCTGTTGCTTGCTGATGCATGGATTATCACTGTTGCTGTTTGATTGATTGGATGACTGTAATGTTTAATGTTTTGGTACTCTTGGATGACTGTAGACTCTATCATCTCTATTTTACCTTGAACTTTTATGAACAGCGGCTGTTTTGGAAAACGTTTGTGAAAAGAATTTAAGTGTTGAAATTTTTACAGTGCACCTTACGGGTGGTGTTTTTATGAGCAAACGAACTCTGATTTACTATTATTTTACATGCACGCGAAGCCCCAAACGTGCTCTTTCTAAATCACTTGAAATATTTTTTATCGTCCAAACAGAAGTAATAAGGATTTTGAAACGTCTTACGGGTTTGTTCTTAGAATAAGGATTTCTGTTAGCTTATGTGACGTTAAAGACTCTAATTCCGCTTAGCAAACGACTCTCTTGGATGCATACAAGGGAGGGCGTTACACTAATTGGTATCAGAGCAGTTTGGTCCATGGATTTGCTTGTGATTGATTGAATTGATTGTTGATTGTGTTTATCTGCTGATTGACTGTCTAAATGTGCTATAGTTTAAGTATATATTAGCTAGGGTAGTTAGATTGTTTAGGCCGTTCTGTGATAAGACGCGGATGCATTGTTAACTTGTCCGAATTGAACGCGAGTACCTACTTGGGACTGGTGCCATGAATAACTTGCGGTGAGCCTGATCAACTCATCTCAGGATATTGTGAGTGCAGAATCATGGCAGGTGGTCGCGGTTCAACTCGGGGAAGGTCTGGCGATGCGGAAGGGGATCTTATCACTACCATTGGGGGACTGGCAACGTTTATTCAGTATATGAGCCAAGAATGGCGCGACCATAGGCAACAGAATCAGAACCCACCCCCACTGCATGACAATGCAGAAGAAATTGCCCGTCGGAGGTTGAAAGATTTCCGCAACTTCCAACCACCTACCTTTGAGGGTGAAGACAACCCTGAGGCTGCAGCGAAGTGGCTGCAGATGATCGAGCGCATTTTCGAACGCATGGCATGCCCGGAAGCGCAGAAGACTGATTACGCGTCGTACCGGCTGATGGGAGAAGCTTTAACATGGTGGACTGGTGCGAGGGCTCTGCTGAGAGCTCAGGACGTTGAACTGACGTGGGCCGTATTCAGACAAGTATTTTTGGATAAGTATTTTCCTAAAGCAATGAGAAGAATGAAGCACACGGAACTGCTATCACTCAGGCAGATTCTTCAGGACGACACCTGGTAGGGGTCGAGGCAGAGGTCCGCAGTTGCAGGCGCGGCCTGGAAATTTTAAGAGGAGCAATACTGTTGGTCAATCGTCAACTGGACGGCAGGGTGCGACTGTTTGTGCTACATGTGGAAATAATCACTTTGGAGTTTGTCGCAAGAACAACAATGCATGTTTTAGATGTGGCCAGCAAGGACATTTTGCTTACAAATGCCCCCAGAACGCTAATCAACAGCCTACGCAAGCACGGGTATTCGCACTGGATGCGAAGGATGGTAATTTTCAACCTTTCTCTCTCATTTCTTTATTGCAAGTTAGAAAAGAGCTCCGCAAGGGAGCAGCAGGATATCTTTTGTCGATCGAGGCTGAGACCTCGGTTGGCACTCAAATTCAGAATGTACCTGTAGTTAGAGAATTCGAGGAGGTATTCCCGGATGAAATACCTCGATTGCCTCCTCATAGGGAAATAGAATTTTCTATCGAACTTGTTCCTGGAGTTGGGCCAATCTCCATTGCCCCGTATCGTATGGCGCCATTGGAACTGCGAGAGTTGAAGAAGCAGATAGAAGAACTTTTGGCAAAGGAATTTATCAGACCGAGTACTTCTCCATGGGGTGCTCCAGCCATCTTGATTAAGAAGAAGGATGGTAGTCTACGTCTGTGTGTAGATTACCGACAGCTGAACAAAGTCACGGTGAAGAATAAGTATCCGTTACCGAGGATCGACGATTTGATGGACCAGCTGAGAGGAGCCAGAGTCTTTTTCCAAGATAGATTTACGATCGGGATACCGTCAGATCCGGGTCAAACCGGAGGATATTCCGAAAACCGCTTTTAGGACACGTTATGGGCACTACGAATATCAGGTGATCCCATTCGGACTTACAAATGCTCCAGCGGTATTCATGGACTACATGAACCGCATCTTCCGCCCATTCCTTGATCAGTTTGTCATTGTGTTTATCGACGACATTCTGATTTACTCAGCTAATGAAGAGCTGCATGCGGAACATCTGAGGATTGTCTTGCAAATCTTGAAAGAGAAGCAGTTGTACGCGAAGTGGTCGAAGTGCGAGTTTTGGCTTAAGGAGGTCCAGTTTCTGGGCCATGTCATTTCAACAGAAGGTATTGCGGTGGACCCCAGCAAAGTTGAAGCGGTCATGAATTGGGAACGACCCAAGACTGTCACTGAAGTGAGAAGTTTCTTAGGTCTTGCCGGATATTATCGAAGGTTTATCCAGAATTTCTCTCAGATAGTGCAACCTCTTACCCGTCTCACTCGGAAGGACAAGCCTTTTGAGTGGACTGAAGCTTGTGAAGAATGTTTCATGGAACTGAAGAGCAGGTTGACAAGTGCTCCCGTACTCACGATTCCGGATCCTACCCGGAAGTTCAAAGTATACCGTGATGCGTCGCTAAAAGGACTTGGATGCGTGTTGATGCAGGATCGTATGGTGGTAGCCTATGCATCTCGACAACTTAAGCCTCACGAAGAAAATTATCCTACGCACGATTTGGAGTTAGCAGCTATAGTGTTCGCACTTAAAATCTGGAGGCACCACTTGTATGGTTCGCAGTTTGACGTGTTCAGCGATCATAAGAGTTTGAAGTACTTGTTCGATCAGAAGGAGCTGAATATGCGGCAACGACGGTGGATGGAATTTCTGAAGGACTATGATTTTGAACTTAAATACCACCCAGGAAAGGCAAACGTGGTAGCTGACGCCCTGAGTAGGAAGACATTGCACACGGCAACTTTGATGATGGAAGAATTGAAATTGTTTGAGGCCTTTCGAGATTTGAACTTATCTGTAGACGAGAGAGGGAATAGCATAAGACTGGGAAATATAAAGGTGGAGAATGAATTGATCAGTAGAACTAAGGAAGCTCAGAAAGATGAAGAGTTAGTCCGCGAATTGGTTGGCAACCAAGATGTTGTAAAGGATGAGAATGATACTTGGAGATTCCAAGGTCGGTTAGTAGTACCGAATGAAGAGTTGAAGCAAGAAGTTTTGCAGGAAGCTCATAAGGGTAAGTATGCAGTTCATCCTGGATCCACGAAGATGTACCATGATTTGAAGACCTCGTTTTGGTGGCCGGGTATGAAGCGTGATATTGCTGAGTATGTATCTTGGTGCTTAACTTGTCAGAAGGTGAAGTACGAACATCAGAAACCGTCGGGACTCCTTCAACCTTTGGAGATTCCCGAATGGAAGTGGGACAGTATCGCGATGGATTTTGTAGTTGGACTTCCTCGGACGCGAGAAGGATATGATGCTATCTGGGTGATTGTTGATCGACTAACGAAGTCAGCACATTTCTTGCGTGTTAGAACCACATATAATACAGAGAGGCTTGCCAGAATTTACCTGCAGGAGATTGTGAAGCTGCACGGAGTTCCTACGAGTATTGTCAGTGATCGTGATCCCAAGTTTACATCTAAGTTCTGGGAATCTTTTCAAAGAGCATTAGGGACCCATTTGAGATTGAGTACTGCTTACCATCCGCAGACCGATGGACAGACGGAACACACCATTCAAGCCTTAGAGGACATGTTGCGAGCATGTGTTTTGGAGTTAGGAGGCAGCTGGGATAATTATCTTTCTTTGATTGAGTTTGCTTACAACAACAGTTACCATTCCAGTATTCAGATGGCACCGTATGAAGCTTGGTATGGGAGAAAATGCAGATCCCCTTTATGTTGGACTGAAGTAGGTGAGCGCAGTATGTTAGGACCTGATCTAATTCAAGAAACACCCGAACAAGTAAAGAAGTTAAGTCCACGGTACTTAGGACCATATCTGATTATGGACCGGATTGGAGAGTCTGCATACCGGTTGGCTTTACCACCCAATCTGTCAGGAATTCACAATGTATTTCATGTGTCGCAACTACGGAGATATCTCTCTGATCCATCTCACGTGTTACAGCCGGAAGAAGTGGAACTAAAGGAAAATCTGACGTATCAAGTACAACCGTTCCAAATTCTTGAAAGATCCGTCAAGCGACTCCGTTCTAAAGAGATTCCGTTGGTGAAAGTATTATGGAACAACAGATCAGCAGCTGAAGCCACTTGGGAGCGCGAGGACGACATTCAGAAACGCTATCCAGAACTGTTTAGCTCTTAAGTAAGTTTATTTTGCGGACAAAATTCCTATTTGGTGGGGAGAGTGTAACATCCCGCATAATTAGTAAAATACATAAGTACTATATGTTATAGATGTATGTGTAGAATTCGGATTTATGGTGTAGGTTTGATGGCTTGCGAATTGTTTGATCTTTATAATTGGATGAGACTAAGGTAAGTATTTAAATTAAATCATAGGAGGGTGCGTATGTAGGCATGTGAAAATTATTAAAATCATATGAGTAATTTGAGTGTGTGTTAGAAGGCTTTAGTGTTTATTGGACTTTGGAAGTGGGCTAGTGTGTGTGGACTTGTCACTATTGGACTTGTGTGATTGGGTGCTTTGTATGTGTAGGCCAATGGCCCAAGGAGGCTTTTGGATCAAGCTAGTTCAGCCCAATGTTGAACCCACTTTTACCTCCCCTAAGCCTTGTCCAACAAGGCTGTCTTGTGCAGCAAGGAACACCACATGGCTAGATGTATTTCACTCCTCATTTCATGCGCATAAGAGAGTAAATGGGACTTGGTAAATCTGCCAATCTTTCCCTTGCTAAACCGCCACCTCACACCTTGCATGTGCACATTTGACTTCAACTTCATTGCATGGAAGACACATGTACACCTTAGCATCATTTTAGGCTGCATTCTTCTTCACTTTAGGCGCACATGGAGGTGTCATGGAGCAGATTTTTATGACACAAAATCTGCATTGAGTGTTGACATGGAGAACCACCTTACACCTTCCATCATGAGGCTGAAATGTGCAGATTTTTGCATGCTTTTGGCAGTCCATCATGAGCCAAATCTGCCCCTTGCTTCCACATGCAACCAAAGAAGGATTTTGGGCTGCATCTCCATCATCTTTTGCGCACAAGGACAGCTCCAAATCAGAGTCTAGGCTGCCACAAACCTGTGCTCATGATGACACCTCCCTCCACTCCACCTTGTGCGCATGGTTTAGTCATTTGTGTGAAAAAATTCTGACTTAATAGCACTTATTCAGATCTGATCATATCTCCCTCACCTCCTTGCATGTGCATAGAGTAACCAAGAAGCAAACCTTTGCTTGTTCAAACCTTGTGTGCAGTCCCACCTTCACAAGAAACCAGAAATTTCATGATGTTTCATCATTGCAACTCCTCCTCACTTCTCTTTAAGTTATGCGCACACATGAGGGGGCTGTCCTCATTTTACATTCAGCCTAGTTCCTTCTCCTCTTCCTCACTCTCTAGCTGAACATTACAAGAACCATAGGAGAAAGAAAGACCAAGCCAACTCCCTTCTTCCCTCATTATCCAACCGTGGCCTTACACAAGTGAAGTGTGAGTTTCTTCTCTTTTCCTCTCACTGTTCAGCCTTGGCACTCACTCTTGGAAGCTGTCCAAGATTGTCCTCCTCTCCATTTATGCGCATAGATCATCTCCTAGGAAGTGTGGACTTGTTGTTGGTAGAACTAGAAAGGTGTGGTGTGTGAGCAAGAAGTGTGTGCTACAAGAGGTAAGCCTAGAACTTAGACCTCTTCATGGTGTGTAATCATGTGTGTTCTTGAATGTCTCTTTGAATATGTTTTGGATTCTTGAATGAGTATGGTAAAGGAATAAGGATGGAGCTATTTTATGAGGATTTGTATGCATGAAAGTCTCATGGTTATGCTTAAGATATATGCCATTGTTTATGTATGAATGTGCCATTGTTTTGAGGACATATATGCCACTGTTTCTCTATGAATGTGCCACTGTTTGAGGATGAATAGTCCAATGTTTCAGTTTTACAAGAGCACCATCTTGATGCCACTGTTTTGCATAAAAGTGCCACTGTTTTGAGGATGCATATGCCACTGTTTCGGTTGGACAAGCTCACCATTTTGATGCCACTGTTTTGTATAAAATGCTCACTGTTTTGATGTCACATATGTCACTGTTTTGCACCAAAAATACTCACTGTTTTAGTATTTAATGAGCCACTGTTTCTGCACAAAATAACCACCATATTGATGTGCAAACACCACTATTTATGCCACTGTTTTAATGTCCAAAAATAATGATTTATGCCACTGTTTTAATCACCATTTATGCCACTGTCTTAATGTTCAAAAATCCCTCTTTATGCCACTGTTTGATGTGTAAATACCTCTACCTATGCCACTGTTTCAATGTTCAAATATCACCACTAATGTCACTGTTTTGGATGTTCAAATGTATCATTCATGCCACTGTTTTAATGTTCAAAAACCACTCTCTTTGCCACTGTTTTTGATGTGCAAATATCACCACTAATGTCACTGTTTTAATGATTAAATGTTACCAATCATGCCACTGTTTTGATGCACAAATAACACTACTTATGCCACTGTTTTGAGGTCCAAATACCATTGATTATGTCACTGTTTTAACATCCAAATACCACTGTTCTGCTACTGTTTTAAGGTCCAAAATGTCACTGGTTCTGTTTTAAAACGTTCACTGTTCTGCTGTAAGGTGCTACTGTTTTTCTGCTGTAAAACGTCACTGTTTCTGTCCACTGTTTTTAAGTAAAACGTCACTGTTTCTGTCCACTGTTTTTAAGTAAAACGTCACTGTTTCTGCCCACTGTTTTCAAGGAAAAAGTCACTGTTTCTGCTCACTGTTTTAAGAACAAACGTCACTGTTTTCTGCTGTAAAACATTGCTGTATGCTCACTGTTTTTCTGCTGTAAAACACTACTGTATGCTCACTGTTTTTCTGCTGTAAAACACTGCTGTATGCTCACTATTTTCCACTGTAAAACACTGCTGTATGCTCACTGTTTCTGCTGTAAATCGCCGCTGTAAATGATTGGTTGTGATTGATTTAGGTGCGCTTAAGAAGTGAGATACTTCGCTGCTGTTTGGTATTGTTTAAGACACGCAAGGTAAGTGTCAGGCGATATTACCTAATGTGACTATTAACTACTGGTATAAAATTGTGACATGATGCTCCATATTCCGTAAAAGTATTATGTTCCATTATGATGAAAGGAAACTGCCAAAAATGTGCCGTGATGGCTATATGATTATGAGGTAAAGACGTTATGTGGCAGCATAACGCATATGAAAAGTATATGTGCCGTGATGGCTATATGAAAGGTATATAAGCATGCATCTTACATCATACCGCATTTTTACGCTTTGTGTGTGAAAGCATAGCATGACATGCATGTATCAAGATCATATAGGCCTTGTTTTAGAATAGTTATGTACAGGACCATGTGTTTGAGCAAGCATCATATAGGCATCCCCAAGGTACCGGGGTATGGGACACTTGGCATCAGTCCGCATAGGCCCACAGTTGGAATCCACATGGAGCTCAGGTGCCAAGGGATATTTGATTCCACTGTGAAGTGCGCGCACGACGGTGCTAAAAGCGCAAAGGAAAGGCGTTATATACGCAATATATGAATATGATGAAAAGGAAAGGCGTTATATGCGCTATATATATGAATATGATGAAAAGGAAAAAGGAAAAGGAACAAGGATATGTTGAAGTGACTGTTTATGATTTTGTGCCTAGTTAATACTGTTATATTACTGGTTTTGTTGCCACACTACTGGGATTATTCTCACCCCTTCGGGGCTGCTATTTTTCCAAAATGGCAGGAGGACGTAAAAGCATTTGAAGGAGTGATGTTTTGCTGTTGCTTGCTGATGCATGGATTATCACTGTTGCTGTTTGATTGATTGGATGACTGTAATGTTTAATGTTTTGGTACTCTTGGATGACTGTAGACTCTATCATCTCTATTTTACCTTGAACTTTTATGAACAGCGGCTGTTTTGGAAAACGTTTGTGAAAAGAATTTAAGTGCTGAAATTTTTACAGTGCACCTTACGGGTGGTGTTTTTATGAGCAAACGAACTCTGATTTACTATTATTTTACATGCACGCGAAGCCCCAAACGTGCTCTTTCTAAATCACTTGAAATATTTTTATCGTCCAAACAGAAGTAATAAGGATTTTGAAACGTCTTACGAGTTTGTACTTAGAATAAGAATCTTTGTTAGCTTATGTGACGTTAAAGACTCTAATTCCGCTTAGCAACACGACTCTCTTGGATGCATACAAGGGAGGGCGTTACAAAAATAAATGCAAAAGAAATTTTTCTTTGTGTTGTTTTTCGAAGGAAAATGGATTCCGTTGAAAACGGATGAATAAAATAAATGGAAAAAAATTGATTTTGTGAAGTTTTTCGACGAAAAAGGAAATCAGTCGAAGATTTTTGACGGAAAACGAATTCCGTTGAAAACGAATGAATAAAATAAATTGGAAAATAATTTGATTTTGTAAAGTTTTTCGAAGGAAAAGGGATTCCGTCGAAAACGGATGAATAAAATAAATGCAAAAGAAATTGATTTTGTGAAGTTTTTCGGCGGAAAATGGATGAGTAAAATAAATGCAAAAGAAATTGATTTTGTGAAGTTTTTCGACAGAAAATGGATTCCGTCGATGATTTTTGACGGAAAATGAATTTCGTCGAAAATGGATGAATAAAATAAATGAAAAGAAAATGATTTTGTGAAGTTTTCGACGGAAAATGGATTCCGTCGAAGATTTTTGACGGAAAATGTATTCCGCCAAAAACGGATGAATAAAATAAATGCAAAAGAAATTGATTTTGTGATGTTTTTCGATGAAAATGGATTCCGTCGAAGATTTTTGACAGAAAATGAATTCCGTCGAAAATGGATGAATAAAATAAGCACAAAAGAAATTAATTTTGTGAAGTTTTTCGACGGAAAAATGATTCTGTAGAAGATTTTTGACGGAAAATGGATTCCGTCGAAGATTTTTGACGGAAAATGAATTCCGTCGAAAATGGATGAATAAAATAAATGCAAAAGAAATTGATTTTGTGAAGTTTTTTGACGGGAAGTGAATTCCCTCGAAAATGGATGAATAAAATAAATGCAAAAGAAATTTTCGTGTGTGTTATTTATCGAAGGAAAATGGATTCCGTTGAAAAGTGATGAATAAAATAAATGGAAAAAAAATTGATTTTGGGAAGTTTTTCAACGAAAAAGGAAATCAGTCGAAGATTTTTGAGGGAAAACGAATTCCGTCGAAAACGGATGATTAAATTAAATTGGAAAATAATTTGATTTTGTAAAGTTTTTCGAAGGAAAATGGATTCCATCGAAAACAGATGAATAAAATAAATGCAAAAGAAATTGGTTTTGTGAAGTTTTACGACGGAAAAATGATTCCGTAGAAGATTTTTGACGGAAAATGGATTCCGTCGAAGATTTTTGACGGAAAATGAATTCCGTCGAAATTGGATGAATAAAATAAATGCAAAAGAAATTGCTTTTGTGAAGTTTTTTGACGGGAAGTGAATTCCGTCGAAAATGGATGAATAAAATAAATGCAAAAGAAATTTTTGTGTGTGTTATTTATCGAAGGAAAATGGATTCCGTTGAAAACGGATGAATAAAATAAATGGGAAAAAAATTGATTTTGGGAAGTTTTTCGACGAAAAAGGAAATCAGTCGAAGATTTTTGACGGAAAACGAATTCCGTCGAAAAGGGATGATTAAAATAAATTGGAAAATAATTTGATTTTGTAAAGTTTTTCGAAAGAAAACGGATTCCGTCGAAAATAGATGAATAAAATAAATGCAAAAGAAATTGGTTTTGTGAAGTTTTTCGACGGAAAAATGATTCCGTAGAAGATTTTTGACGGAAAATGGATTCCGTCGAAGATTTTTGACGGAAAATGAATTCCGTCGAAATTGGATGAATAAAATAAATGCAAAAGAAATTGATTTTGTGAAGTTTTTTGACGGGAAGTGAATTCCGTCGAAAATGGATGAATAAAATAAATGCAAAAGAAATTTTTGTGTGTGTTATTTATCGAAGGAAAATGGATTCCGTTGAAAACGGATGAATAAAATAAATGGAAAAAAAATTGATTTTGTGAAGTTTTTCGACGGAAAATGGATTCTGTGAATAAAATAAACGCAAAAGAAATTTTTTTTGTGAAGTTTTTTTCGGAAAATGGATTCCGTCGAAATTTTTGACGGATGAATTCCATCGAAAATGGATGAATAAAATAAATGCAAAAGAAATTGATTTTGTGAAGTTTTTTGACGGGAAATAAATTCCTTCGAATAAAATAAATTTTGTGAAGTTTTTCGACGGGAAAACGAATTCCGTTCGAAAACGGATGGATGAATAAAATAAACGCAAAAGAAATTAATTTTGTGAAATTTTTCTTTGTGTTGTTTTTCGAAAGAAAACGGATTCCGTCGAAAATAGATGAATAAAATAAATGCAAAAGAAATTGGTTTTGTGAAGTTTTTTTCCGTCGAAAATAGATGAATAAAATAAATGCAAAAGAAATTAATTTTGTGAAGTTTTTCGACGGAAAAATGATTCCGAGGAAGATTTTTGACGGAAAATGGATTCCGTCGAAGATTTTTGACGGAAAATGAATTCCGTCGAAATTGGATGAATAAAATAAATGCAAAAGAAATTGATTTTGTGAAGTTTTTTGACGGGAAGTGAATTCCGTCGAAAATGGATGAATAAAATAAATGCAAAAGAAATTTTTGTGTGTGTTATTTATCGAAGGAAAATGGATTCCGTTGAAAACGGATGAATAAAATAAATGGAAAAAAATTGATTTTGTGAAGTTTTTCGACGAAAAAGGAAATCAGTCGAAGATTTTTGACGGAAAACGAATTCCGTCGAAAACGGATGAATAAAATAAATTGGAAAATAATTTGATTTTGTAAAGTTTTTCGAAGGAAAAGGGATTCCGTCGAAAACGGATGAATAAAATAAATGCAAAAGAAATTGATTTTGTGAAGTTTTTCGATGGAAAACGGATTCCGTCGAAAATGGATGAGTAAAATAAATGCAAAAGAAATTGATTTTGCGAAGTTTTTCGACGGAAAATGGATTCCGTCGATGATTTTTGACGGAAAATGAATTTCGTCGAAAATGGATGAATAAAATAAATGCAAAAGAAATTGATTTTGTGAAGTTTTTTGACGGAAAATGGATTCCATCGAAAATGGATGAATAAAATAAATTCAAAAGAAATTGTTTTTGCGAAGTTTTTTGACGGAAAACGGATTCCGTTGAAAATGGATGAATAAAACAAATGCAAAAGAAAATGATTTTGTGAAGTTTTCGACGGAAAAAGGATTCCGTCGAAGATTTTTGACGGAAAATGTATTCCGCCAAAAACGGATGAATAAAATAAATGCAAAAGAAATTGATTTTGTGATGTTTTTCGAGAAAAATGGATTCCGTCGAAGATTTTTGACAGAAAATGAATTCCTTCGAAAATGGATGAATAAAATAAATGCAAAAGAAATTAATTTTGTGAAGTTTTTCGACGGAGAAATTGATTTTGTGAAGTTTTTCGACGGAAAAAAGATTCCGTAGAAGATTTTTGACGGAAAATGGATTCCGTCGAAGATTTTTGACGGAAAATGAATTCCGTTGAAAATGGATGAATAAAATAAATGCAAAAGAAATTGATTTTGTGAAGATTTTTGACGGGAAGTGAATTCCGTCGAAAATGTATGAATAAAATAAATGCAAAAGAAATTTTTGTGTGTGTTATTTATTGAAGGAAAATGGATTCCGTTGAAAACGGATAAATAAAATAAATGGAAAAAAAATTGATTTTGGGAAGTTTTGCGACGAAAAAGGAAATCAGTCGAAGATTTTTGACGGAAAACGAATTCCGTCGAAAACGGATGATTAAAATAAATTGGAAAATAATTTGATTTTGTAAAGTTTTTCGAAGGAAAATGGATTCCATCGAAAACAGATGAATAAAATAAATGCAAAAGAAATTGATTTTGTCAAGTTTTTCGACGAAAAATGGATTCTGTCGAAGATTTTTGATGGAAAATAAATTCCGTCGAAAATGGATGAATAAAATAAACGCAAAAGAAATTAATTTTGTGAAGTTTTTTTCACGGAAAATGGATTCCGTCGAAAATGGATTAATAAAATAAATGCAAAAGAAATTGATTTTGTGAAGTTTTTTGACGGAAAATTGATTCCGTCGAAGATTTTTGACGGGAAATAAATTCCGTCGAAAATGGATGAACAAAATAAATGCAAAAGAAATTTTTCTTTGTGTTGTATTTCGAAGGAAAATGGATTCCGTTGAAAACGGATGAATAAAATAAATGCAAAAGAAATTTTTCTTTGTGTTGTTTTTCGAAGGAAAATGGATTCCGTTGAAAACGGATGAATAAAATAAATGGAAAAAATTGATTTTGTGAAGTTTTTCGACGAAAAAGGAAATCAGTCGAAGAGTTTTGACGGAAAACGAATTCCGTCGAAAACGGATGAATAAAATAAATTGGAAAATAATTTGATTTTGTAAAGTTTTTCGAAGGAAAAAGGATTCCGTCGAAAATGGATGAATAAAATAAATGCAAAAGAAATTGATTTTGTGACGTTTTTCGACGGAAAAAGGATTCCGTCGAAAATGGATGAGTAAAATAAATGCAAAAGAAATTGATTTTGTGAAGTTTTTCGACGGAAAATGGATTTCGTCGATGATTTTTGACGGAAAATGAATTTCGTCGAAAATGGATGAATAAAATAAATGCAAAAGATATTGATTTTGTGAAGTTTTTTGACGGAAAATGGATTCCGTCGAAAATGGATGAATAAAATAAATGCAAAAGAAATTGATTTTGTGAAGTTTTTCGACGGAAAATGGATTTCGTCGATGATTTTTCACGGAAAATGAATTTCGTCGAAAATGGATGAATAAAATAAATGCAAAAGAAATTGATTTTGTGAAGTTTTTCGACGGAAAAATGATTCCGTAGAAGATTTTTGACGGAAAATGGATTCCGTCGAAGATTTTTGACGGAAAATGAATTCCGTTGAAAATGGATGAATAAAATAAATGCAAAAGAAATTGATTTTGTGAAGTTTTTTGACGGGAAGTGAATTCCGTCGAAAATGGATGAATAAAATAAATGCAAAAGAAATTTTTGTGTGTGTTATTTATTGAAGGAAAATGGATTCCGTTGAAACAGATAAATAAAATAAATGGAAAAAAAATTG